>JAQZBX010000353.1:0-116081 GCA_029593785.1 Cabassous unicinctus | reverse complement strand
AATTAGGGGAAATAGACATTCATAAAGAAATGGACCATAAATTCAAATATAAGTGAGGAAAATCTCTACTAGATTCTGACTTTTTGCTTTAACTTGGGGGGACTTTAATCTACCATGAGAGATGTGGTAGAGGATTGGGCACATGGCACTTTCTCCATTGGCATTTTTTTTCTTTTCAACACAGAGTGCTTTTGACTGCTCTCTTTCTATAATTTGTAGAAAATGGATTTCCTCTTATGTGTGGATTAGACTCTAAAGTCAGCCTACAAGAAAAAATCACAGGTGGCCAAAATTACCCTTGATAATCTCACAAATCATCCTTTCCTCTCTAAAACCTGGGACCTTCAGAGTCTGAAATTTACATTTCATTTATGGCTTTTCCCCCTGAAGTAATGGAGGCCAGGGTTTGTTTGAACCAAAATAATATGCTGCTTCTTACTTCCTTTTATCTATTGGCCTCTTTCTCCCCTCCAATCTTTACCTCTATGTCTTCTTCTGCCTCTATCTTGATCTCCTTTCTCTCAGCCATATTGCTTCAAATGTGCATATGATGTGATTTCAATGTACTGAAAATAGGATAGAACTGACATAATTCAAGGGTTATAATTCAACTCCAAATTGTTAATAAAGATTCATCTATGAAAACAGGTGCATCTACTTAGGTGTTATAAAATTTTTCCAGCCTCTAAACTCTAGTAAAAATAAACATAAAATATCAGGAAAGGCAGTGGAACACTATGAGCTCTATTAATTTGTTCTACACTCAGCATCTGAATTAAGCTCTCGGGATTTCTCACTTAGCTTTCTAATAGCTACTGTTTAGTTGCACTTCCCTTTTCCCATCAAGCATTTTAATTGCTTCCTCCAGTTCAAATTTTAGAACCTTAAATATTTTCCTTAAGTAGTTCATTTAATCCTATGGTTTTACTTTTTTAACAAATGAATCTCAGAATTGCATCTCAATTCCTGACTTACAACACTTCTATGGCACAAAATTTTATACTTCTCTAAAACTGACTCACAATCTATCTTTCCTTTAGTCTCACATTACTTTTCCTTTTTCCTATCAACTAAGGTAGCACTAATATTTTTCATTCATGTAACTTTACAAGTTTTAAGTATTCATGTATTCCAAGAGATAACACAAAAGGAAATAAGCTAATTTTTTAAATCTAAATACAACTCCAGGAATCAGCTTTTATTCCTACAATAATCTCACTCTCATTCTTCCAATTGTCATTCCTTTTATTTATTAAATATCCAGAACAAATAGGAACATTAAAATATATCTGGTGCTATTCTCAATCCTTATTTATCTCTAGTTTTAATTACAAAGTATTCTGTTTTTTAACTATTATGCGTAGTTTCAGCCATTGGGTTAAGTAGGATAAATGCTCATCATGCTTCTAAGAAAAAATCCACCCAGTTCTAAACTTTAAAGAATTTTATCTAAATTGTATTGTGCTACTTTCTCAAAGGCTTTTCATTTATTTTTTATTTTTTTATTTTTAAAGATAATTATTACATAAATGTTACATAAAAATGTAGGGGATTCTCATATGCCCCACTCCCTACCCCTCTCACACTTTCCCACATTAACAACATTATTCATTAGAATGATACATTCATTACAATTGATGAACATATATTAGAGCATTGTCACTAAGTGTGGATTATAGTTTACATTGTAGTTTACACTCTCTCCCTCATAATTTTGTAAGTTATGACAAGATATATAATGGCTGGTACCTGTCATTGCAACATACTCAGGACAATTCCAATGTCCCGAAAATGCCCCCATATTACACCTATTTTCCCCCTCTCTCTCCCCTCAGAAACTCTGGTGGCCACTGCCTACACATAGTGATAAAAGTTCTTCCATTGCTAGAATAACAATAAGTCTATAGTAAAATAACAGTAAGTCTACTTTAGTCCATCATTCATTCCCCAATCCCAGGGATTCTGGGATTTTGATGCCCACTCTACCTCTAATTGAGAGGGGGCTTAGAGCCCATGGAACAGATAGATGGGACTATCTTGCTTGAAGTTGTAGATTCTCTCTGTTCCTTGGGATGGTCATTGTCCATCATCATTTCCTTGTTTGTTGTCCTGGGTGAGTCCAATGAAGTGGAGAGTAGGTGTTGCAACTCTGTTGAGATTCAGGGCCAGGCTGGCACATGGAAAGCCCAAAGATTTAAGTCTCTTGTACATAAACCTATCAAGTCTAGTACTAACTATAGGTTCAAATATAAGTGGCAGAGTAGCCATGTGTAGGGAAACCACAACTGGGTACAAATCTGTCACACTGAGGAGCATAAATTCCAAAGTAAGGCCCACTGGTAGGGTGCCAAACTCCTGAGCTGTCAGCCCTGCCTATAGTGACTGGATGTCTCCAGAGCCCTTAAAAGCCCACCTATTTGAGGCAATATTTGCTGTGGCATTCAATGAGATCCTTCTGAGACATACATAAGCATAACCTCTTAGCCATATAAACTCATTTGCCTTTACCTTTTTCCCCTTTTGGTCAAAGTCTTTTTCCAGTTGCATTTCCAGTTGGTGCTTGGTAGTAATCTCTTGTTGCCAGGGAGGCTCATCCCCAAGAGTCATGTCCCATGCTGGGGAGAAGGTAATGCATTTATATGCTGAATTTGGTTTAGAGAGAGACCACATTTGGGCAACAAGGAGGCTCTCAGGGCGTA
Source organism: Cabassous unicinctus (assembly GCA_029593785.1). Classification (NCBI taxonomy): domain Eukaryota; kingdom Metazoa; phylum Chordata; class Mammalia; order Cingulata; family Chlamyphoridae; genus Cabassous; species Cabassous unicinctus. Next base: position 113,382 of record JAQZBX010000353.1, on the reverse strand, counting down.
ACTCTTAGGCACCGTATAATATGAGGCTAAGTTTCGATTTCAAAAGAAAAGGTTCTTAAGTACAGTCATCAATATCAAGGGCCCATCAATGGCCCATCCTCCTTGACTAGTCACTGCCCCTGTGCTCACGGGATTCTTGCTGATCCATTAGAGAATGTGGCAGAGTTCCCCTGGATGGGAATTGGATATTCTTTCAGTTATTGTGTGGACCGTGACAATGCTCCATGAACACTTGAAGTCTTTCATATGCTTGTCAAAGGCGTTTTAAACAAAATATGTTTAAATAAAATCTTTGCAAAAATGGTTATACTATGTAATATAATATCATATACTCCATTTACTTTAGAAAGAGGGAAATAGGATGAAGAAATTTGGAGGTTATAGTCCATAAAACTCAAAGGTAATAAAGGTGGGTTCTTAAAGCAGTCTACTTTGGCTGGTTTTCTTGAAAGAAAAGCCCAAACTTTATTTGTATGTGCTATGTGTCTATTTCTAATTGCAATGATTGTCTAGATAGTACATAATAGAGGATATCATATAAAGTCTCTGGCTGTATGGCATAGCTAGAAATGTCATAGAATGAGATCAATGAAATCTCTAAATTTGAGATGTAATGCAATAAGAATCTTGATGAGAATCATTGTGTTAACTCCAGAAAAAAAAAAAAAGTAGATCACACTGCAATTTTTGGCTTGAGCATCAGTACATGAAATTTTAACATACAAGTGCATTCCAAATAAAAATAAATTTTTCCAGAAAAAATGATATTTCATTCAAGCTAAAGAGTACTTGATAGTGATAATTTGCCTATACAACTTCAGGATAGTCAAAAGTACAATGGAAATATTCCGCAACCCTCACTCCATGTTGTATTTTTTGTCACACAACTAATTAAAAGCCTACATGATTTGGAATTAGACTATGAATAAGCGCAATGATTATTTCTGATAGATAAATTTGTATTTCTGCCCAAAGCATTTGCTCGAGAAATGTTGGCAAACATATTCCTACTGTAGGGCTCAGGTCAATGCTTTTTAAATCTGTAAAAAAAACTTTTGGAAGGTTTGGTAGGGAATAGTTATGAAATAAGATAAAACACAGTAACAAAGTTTTTGGAAAGTATTCATTATCTAAATAATAATAATACATGAATAAAATAATAAAAAAGAAAGCAATCACATATGAAGTCCATGGTAACTTCTTTAATGGAAATTATTTTTCCTCCTGTCCTTTCCAAAGAGTATTTCAAGTTCAGTTTCCCAACATAAGATCCTCTAGTTGACCTTTTATTATCATTTTCATTCAGACTTCCAAGGAGATTGAAATTAGTTGATATATCTGTTTCAGCCTATTAGAACAAGTGGATAATGTGGAGAAACTAACCCAACTAATATTGTCTTGCTTCTGTCTACTATACTCAATTCAGAATATTTTTTTCAAATATGCACGGGCTTTTTAGGGATCACCTAGCCAAACTCCCCAAAGTCTAGAGTATTTTTGTTAATATACTGGAATAAGAATGAGGAGTTTTGCTCATCAGAATAGTTAACTTTGCATTAAGAGAGATCACAAAAATTAAGGTCTCACTATCCTTCTATTCTGGTCAATATTCTATACTGGGTAGTACGTTGAATGAGATGAAACATCCAGTCATATTGTATTTCCATAATTAATGTCTTTTCTGAAGCTCTTAGTAAGATTTCCTGGGTCATTTCTGGGAAACTGGAAACTACTGGAAACCACTGATTATTAGGGCCACCTGTATGGTGATCAGAAAACCATTTCTTTATGCCATGGTTCCATGACCCTGCCATAGTTTGCTTCTCTGCTACATCCACATGGGCATTAAACTCAAGAAAAAGAAACAAGTAAGCTAAATGATTTGTGTTTAGTATCTGGCTGAGACTTCTTAGCATGCACAAATATCTTCTTTTAGCTTCAAATAGAAAGGCTATGGAAAATGTTTACTAGATGGGTATGAATGCAATAACAGAAACGCATCTTTCAAACATTGATTGTATGCTTACAAAAGTGATATTTTCTATGTCGTGTTTTGGCTAGTTCATCCAATCTTATTCTTAACAAGGTGACATCCATTCCTTTTGAGCCCATTTGGTTATTGTTAAGATACTCTCCAATGTCTCCCCAGGAGTTGGTTACAAATTCTGTGAAATAAGGATAATTCTAATGGTGTGAAATATAGTTTTATTTTTTGCTAAATTATTATTGCCCATGAACTGAATTCCATATTTTGCATGCTTGGCAATATCTTTCAACATTATCAATTCAGTAGGCTAAATAAGTGAAAGTTTATCTTTAGTTTCTAAATTACGTTGTATATAAAATCCATATAATTATAGTGAAAGGAAATATGTATTGTACTAAAAAAAGCAAAATATTTTCTTTAAATAAAAAATTACATTAATGTGTACAGCATATTTTGTCATTGCACAACTTCATTAGCTACTTTCAGTGCTTTAAGCTATCCTCCATTTGAATAATGATGAATACTTTGCTTTTTATAATTCCTTTTTAAATAATGGTGAAATCATTTATAATGTCTGACTGTCAAAGAGAAAGGTATTCTTTACTGGCAGAAGATGATTATATTAATACCCTTGAAACAACCTGCATAAGTCTAATGCTTATTAAAATGCAAGCCAAATGCTTATTTTTAACAAATAATTTTAATAAAAACAAGAAAAATTCAAAAGTGCTGCTTTAATATGTAAAGTATAAAGAAATAGATCTTGTTAACTTGGCTTTTTCTCCAAATCAAATGACATGGTTCATTTAGGTAAATTGAAAGCTTTAATATAGTAATTTGTTATTTCAGATTCAGGTAAAATGATGTAAAATTATTTCCCCCAAGAGTTCAAGCTTCTATTTATAACCCATTTGAAAAAATTAAATTCAACATTGTACAATTAAGATTATGCATATAAACATACTTGTGTTCTATATGATGATTATATTTGTTCAGGAAAAGATATTAGCATTGAAATATGTTACATGATGATTTATAGTCAGCCATGTATAATGTAATTTTTTTATTTGTGTATATTTACCTCAGATGAGACAGCGTTAAATGTTGTTAAATGTACAGCTGCATCTATCCATAGTTATTTGCTGTAAATTCTTACATGATTTTTTAGGCTTGCAATTTTTCCTGGTGGATATATTAGTTTTGGAAAAGCTGCATGTGACAAAACTCTAGCTAGGCGAGAATTCTGTGCAAATGTGGAGGCATGCAAAAAATACCTTATTCCATGCCACTTTATCTCAAATGTAAAAGTTTTTCAGGCAGAGGAAAGGGAAAAGAGGCAAGGAATTTAAAATTATGTTCACTAGTACTTTTCTATTTCTTTATAGTATCCTTACTGTCTGTGTGTTTTGTATAATCCTTAATGATTATAATTTGATAACAAAACCATAAAATATTCTAATTTTTTGGTGTTCTAGACTACCATAGACTACCTTAGAAAAACTAGAAAAGATACTTGCAAGAGCACTTCTAGTGTTATTACATACATTTATCTCACTAGTAAATAAAAGTTCCTTGAAGTCAGGAAACACATCTAATGGAAATTACCCAGCACAATTTGATGCTCAAGCAGATCTCAAATAACTATCGTATGATTTTTTTTTAATTTGGCACTATGATAAATATGAAAATGGAGACATGTCCTTGTCCATTTATTCTGGAGATAGAGTTAAATAGACATTTTAAATTATAGTATAAGAAAACAATCTAAAATTAATCCATTAAGGGATATACAAGTTTCTAGACTGGATTAATGTAAAAATATAGACACCTAAAAAAGTAACTGAAAAATCTTGGTGCAATCTATTTATTTATAGCATTCAAATTCCCTAGTTTCAAAATACAGAAACTATTTTGACCAATTTTTACATAGAAAGAATTTAATGAATAGATGTTTTCCAGCTCACAGAATTAGTAGAAAGCTAGAAACAAATTCATAAAATAAGCAGAAACAAAGGGAACTTGGCAAATGAATTGCAGTTATTCACAGCATGAGTTGGTCCTGCTGCCATGGTTAAAGATCACTGGATAATGGCACCTCTACTACCACTGAAATTGGACATCTTGCTTACCTATGATAACTATACTGTCTCCCTGCAAATAGCAGGTTGCTGTAATTTCATGTGGTTCTAGAATAGTACCCTCTCCTGCCTTCACTGCATTATATACCCAATTCAAAGCCCTAAGGAATAAGTCTGATTTGCCAAGCCCAAGTTCATGTGCCTATGTTCTGGCTGCAGAGAAAGGTCAAAAGTGAGTGTATGTAACATTTGAATATTTGGCTTAACTATATAGTGGTAGGATTTGAATTTTCCAATCAGAGATAATGGTTCAGCCCCTGGCAGCCAAATATCAAGAAATGTCTCCACAACACTGTTTCTCATTTATAAGTAGCATCTAGGTCTTCTACCTGTAATTGAAGAATTTTTATAATTATATGCCATAGCACTTTTTAAATAAGGGAAACTTTTACCAGTTTCAAATTAGAGTTCACGAAGCATTTTAATGCCAAGATGCTATGGCATGATCTATGATGATTTTTTTAATTTGTTCTTATTTCCAAAAAGCAGAGGGAGAGGAGGAGCTTTTTTAAAGAAGATACAGCTAATTTTGAAGTGTAATTAATTATATATTCATTCTATTAGTCCCATTAGCTTTAAGTACCTCAAGAGCAAAGATAAGGTACATATCACCTTCCTACTTCTGTAGATGATCATAGTTTAAGAATCAGTAAAAGATATTCAAGAAACCTTTTTTTAGATATTGTTTGTAGTCTAGGATTTCATAGAGTGTAGCTGCACATCTGAATTTTTGTAATATATTAAGGATTATTTGTGGTGTGTTATAAATTTGATTTTGTAATAATTCAAGGAAGTTTCAAAGTAAGGTATATTTTCTGAAAGATTCATATTCAAACAGGTAAAATTAAAATGATAAAGACTGTGTGGCTTAGGAATGATGAGCCTAAGGTATTTTGTCATATCTTTATTTATGTGATTTGAAAACAAAATATAAATATTGTATCTAAGAAAAAATAGAAGTTATTTTTTTTTCTTGTTTTTCAGTGATAAAACACATGGCATAATAGTGATTTTGGAAATGCTTTGCCATGTCAATTTCCATGATGTCCATACAATATAGCAGCTCTTGAGTTAAATTGAAAAAAATATATATCAACAAAGGATCTGGTTAACACAGTACTTTTCATATTGTAATGCCAAAAGAGCAGGGCTTATTATAAATTAATGTTGTTTGCAGATAAATTGATTCATTTATTAGAACCTGATGTAAAATCTATTAAATTGACTTGCCTGAAGAATACAAGTATTTTTTATATGAAGCCTGCTCTAAAGTTCTTTCACATTCAACTGTAAGACAGATGCTGAATTGAGTTAAATATAATAAAGCTAGAAAGTAGTTGGAAATTCAGAGTTGGATTTGGTCTACTGAAAATTAGTTAGATTCTTCCTCTGCCACATTTGTAGATGCACATTTTTACAAAACTTGCTCAGTTGAAGTTGCATAGCATCAAGTGCCTGTCTTGCATGCAGTCATCCAGAGACTCCAACACCTTTAACCTAGTAGCTCTGCCATCGTCTAGAGCAGGGTTGTCAAAGTTTTAGTCTCAGAAATCTATTAACTTCATAAAAATTATTAAGCAACCCAATTAGCATTCATTGATATGAGCTATATCTATTAATATTGGCTGTATTAGAAACTAAAAGAGAGCAATTTTACATGTTTACTTCATTTAAAAATAACAGCAATAAATCCATTACATATTAACATAAATAATAGTATGAAAAAATAACTAGATTTTCCACAACAAAGAAAATTGGTGAGAGTCGTAGCATTGTTTTATATTGTTGCAAATCCCTTGAATTTTAGATTAACAGAAAATAGTTAGATTTTCATATCTGCTCTGCATTCAGTTTTTTGCAATATCATGGTCATATGGCATTTGGAAAACTATATTCACAAGAGAATGATATTGATAAAAGCAAATAATGTCTCAATATTGTTTTAAATTAAATAAAATATTTAAAATAATTACAAATAAAAATTATTATTTAAAATCTCAGTATTTATTAGCATCTTCACATTAGTATAGTGCATTTATTAAATTAATGAACAAGTATTGGTCCATTATCATTAAGTAAAATCCAAACTTTTTTCAGATTTCTTAGTTGTTACCTGATTTCTTGTTTCTCTTAGAGGAGCCCATCCGGGATACACACACTGCATTTACTTGCAATGTCTTTTTAGGTTCTTTGTGGTTGTGATAGTATCTCAGAATTTCCTTGTTTTTGGTGACCTTGACTTTGATCAGATATTTTGTCCTGGTATTCTGTAGAGTGCTCCTGAAGATTGAAATGATCTTTACATGTCTGTTAAGTTTAGTTGGTTTATGGTATCATTCAAGTCTCTATTTCCTTGTGGAACTTCTGTCTAGATGTTCTATCCATTATTGAAAGTGGTACATTGAAATATTCTACAGTTTATGTGGAACCATCTCTGTCTCCCCTCATAAGTGTCAATATTTGCATCATATATTTTGGAACTCTGCCATTATGTGTAGATCTATTTATAATTGTTATGCCTTCTTGCAGAATGCATGACTTTAGCAGTATATAGTGACCTTCATGGTCCCTCATAACATTTTTTGACTTGATGTATATTTTATCTGATATTAGTATATCTCTTACAGCTCTCTTTTGGTTTCTGTTTGCATGGTATATATATTTTCCATATTTTGATTTCATCCTACTTGTATCTTTGAAAATAAAGTGAGTCTCCTAAAAACAGCAAACACTTGGGCCAAGTTTTTATCCTTTCTGCCAATCTCTGTGTTTTGGATGGAAAGTTTAACCCATTTAGATTTAAAGTAACCACTGATAATGCAGAACTTTTTCTACTACTTTGTTGTTTGGTCTTTGTAAGTCTTATACCTTTTTGTCCTTCAAATTGTCTGTTAATGCCTACTTTCATGTTTATTTGATTTCTGTATTGAACCATATTGAGCTATTTCTCTCTTCTTTATGTAAATACTTTTCTTATATTTAATTAATAATTACCAGGGTACTTAAATTTAACATCATAAATGTACAACAATCATGTTTGATTTGAGACCAACTTAATTTCAATGGCATACACTCATACTCTTTCTATACCCCTTGGTCCCCCTGCCTTTTTTTTTGTACTTTTTATAAATTACATTTTTATACATTGCATGTTCAAAACCATAGTTATCATTACCTTTTATCCATTTTCATTTTAGACTTTTTAAGAAATAAAAAGTGTAGCTACACACCAAAAATACAACATAATAGTACTTGCATTTGTAATTATCCATATTTACCTTAACTGGTAGCATTTTTTAAAATTTTTTTCTGCTATTTCGATCCACTGTCTAGTGTCCTTTTCTTTCAGTGTGATGAATTTACCATTTACTATTGCCTGCAGGGCAAGTCTAGTGGTGACAAACTCCCTCGGCTTTTGTTTATCTGTGAATGTCTTAATCTTTCCCTCATTTTTTAAATAATAAACTTTATTTTTGGAGAAGTTTTAGATTTACAGAAAATGCCACTGAAAGTATAGGGATTTCCCATATAACCCTCACACACACACACACACACACACACACACAATTTCCCCTATTATTAGCATCTTAAATAAGTGGTACATTTGTTAAAATTAATGAGGCAATATTGAAGCATTGCTACTAATCAAAGTCTATAAATTACATTATGGTTTATACTCTGTACTGTACAGTTTTATAGGCTTTGACAAATGTATAATGTCACATGTCCATCAACACAGTATTAAACAGAATAATTTCACTGCTCTAATATTCCGCTGTGTTCTACCTATTCATCTCTCCCTTTCCCTTCTTAACCCCTGGTGACCACTATATTTATATCAATGTTACAAGTTCTTCCAATAACAAAAGATAATCACCACAATAGCAATAAAGCTGCTTTAGTCCATGATTACACTCTTCCCCCCCAATCCTTATGTTTGTTTTCTCTTCAATCTTGAAGGATTTGGGATGATGTCTTCTCCATTGCTTCAAGCTGAGAAGGGACTAAGATATTATGGGGCAGATGAAAGGCATTGTTTTGTTTGCAATTGTAGGTGCTCCTTGGTTTTTGGAATAGGTTGTCCATCATCATCATTTTGTTGGTTGCCCAAGGTAAGCTGGGAGAACTGGAGAGTAGGGGTTGGCCACAACTCTGCTGGAATTCAGGGATCAACCGGCATATGAACAATCCAAAGATTTAAGTCCCCAGTGTTTAATGTTTGCAAATGTGAATCTAAACGAGTTCTAATAAAGAATCAAGTTTCAAAAAAAAAAAAAGATATATTTAATAGTACACGTTCAAATAAAAAAAGTAGAAGAATCATGAGTAGGTGAATTATAAATGAGTATAGCTATGCTATATTGGGGACATAGATTATCATATATTCAAATATAGGACCCAGCAAGCGATGTGTGCTTTACCTCAGGTGTCTGAACATCCCTAGAGCCCTCAGGAGCACTTTATTACTGTGACAGTTAGTGAGATCCTCCTGAGACATGCATAAGTGTAACCTTCTGAATGAACTCCCAACTGATTTTGAAATCCTTTAGCCATAAAAACTCTTTTTTATTTAATGTTTCCTCCTTTGGTCAAGGTCTTTTTCCAAATACATTACTGATTAAAGCTTGGTAATAATACCTCGGTTCCAGGGAGGGTCATCCCCAAGAATCATGTCCAATGCCAGGAGGAAGGTAGTAAGTTTATTTACTGAATTTAGCTTAGAGAAAGGCCATATTTGAGTAATAAGGAGGTTTTCAGGTTGCAACCCTGAGGCATTAATTATAATTAGGCTAAGTTTCATTTTTACAGGAATAAGGTTCAATAAGTACAAGCATTGAGATCAAGGGCTTGGCATATTGACCTGTTTTCCTTTGTTAGGCATGGCTTATGTATTCTAGAGGTTTTTGCCATTTTACTTGAGAAAGTAGCAGGACTTCCCCAGAAGAGAAGTTTAATATTTTGTTAGCTACTATTTGGAACTCTATACATTAAAAAAAACATATCTATTGTAACAAGGATATATTTATGTTCCATGGAAGTATGCTTTAAGTGCATTTTCCCTAATATATCGCCCCACTGTCAACACCTTTCACTTGTGGAGTACTTCTTTTATTGAACCTGAAAGAACATTCTTATATTTGTATTATTGACCACAATTCTCAGCCAAGCTAGAGTTAACTGAGTTATATGGTCACACATTTTATCCTCTACCTTTACTTCTAGCATCATGTATAACCCAAAAGTTCCCCTTTCAACCACATTCACACACACTCTGCAGAGCAGTTAATTGCACTCATATCACTGCACCACCATCACCTTTGTCCATTTCCAAACCATTAAAATCAACCTAAGTACAATTTCTGCAACGATTAAGTATGACTCACTATCCTCTACTTTTCTTCTATCTCCTGGTAACTTATCTGTCATACTCTACCCTCATGAGAAGCCAATCTAATAAGTGTGAAATGATATCTCACTGAAGTTTTGGGTTGCATTACCCTAATAGCTATTGGTGTTGAGTATCTTTTTATGTGCTTTTTAGCCAAAAGTATTTCCTCTTTGGAAAAGTGTCTGTTCAAGTTTCTTGGCCATTTTTTAAATGGGTTGTCTTTTTATCATTGAATTGTTGGATTTCTTTATAAATGCTGCATATTAGACCCATATTGAATATGTTGTTTCCAAATATTTTCTCCTATTGAGTTGGCTGCTTTCTTATTTCTTGACAAAGTTCTTTGAAGTACAAAAGGTTTTAATTTTGAGGATGTCCCATTTATCTATTATTTTTTCATTGCTCATGCTTTGGATGTAAAGTTTATGACTCCATTGCCTACCAAAAGTTCTCATAGATGCTTTCCTACATTATCTTCTATGAGCTTTAGGGTCCTGGCTCTTATACTTAGATCTTTGATCCATCTTAGGTTAATTTTTGTATAGGGCATGAAATAGGGATCTCCTTTCATTCTTTTGGATATGTATATCAAGTTCTCCCAATAATATTTGCTGATGAGAGTATTTTATCCTAGTTGAGTGACTTGGCTGCCTTGTCCAATATAGGTTATCCATAGATATGCAGGTGTATTTCTGAACTCTCAGTTCAGTTCCATTAATCAATATGTCTATCCTTGGGCCAATGCCATGCAGTTTTGACAACATTAACTTTATTATATGCTTTAAAGCAAAATAGCATGAGTCCTCCAACTTCAATTTTCTTTTTCAAGGTGTTTTTGGCTATTAAGACCCCTTAATATTATTAATTACTAATTATAAATTTAATAATTGTCTTTTCCTTTTCTGTGAAAAGTACTGTTGGAATTTTTATTGGGACTGTGTTGAATGTGTTGGGTTAAATTGACATCTGCAACTTTGACAGATACAAAATTCTTCATTGGCAATTGATTTGTTTCAGCAATTAAATATATTTGATCCCACTGCCGTCTTGCCTCCATGTTTTCTGATATTTGATCTATACTTAATCATATTGGTACTCTATGTGTATAACATGTTGTTTTTCCCTTGCAGCTTTCATAATTCTCCCTGTCCCTAGCATTTGACAGGTTTATTACTATGGGTCTGATTGTGGTTTTCTTAGAGTGTATCCTATTTGGAGTTCATTATGTTCTTTGAATGTGTATATTCGTTTTCTTCACTAAAGTTTGGAAGTTTTATACCATTATTTCTCTGAATATTTCTTCTACCACTTTCTTGAACTTTAATCATGCAGGTATGCATGTTTTTCAGTTCTCTTCAGCTGTTTTCTTTCATTCTTTATTTTCCTCAACTGAGCCTAAATTATTCCAATGACTTTTTCTTAAGGTTCACTGATTCTTTCTTCTGTCAGCTCCCATCTGCTGTTGAAATCTTCTAGGGAATTTTCTTGTGGTCTTCAACTTCAGTATTTCTATTTTGTTCCTTTTCAACATTTTCCTCTTTATTGATATTCTTACATTATTCATTCATTGTTTTTTCTGATATCCTTTATTTCTTTCTGTGTTTTTCTTAACCTCCTTAAGCATATTGATGGTCATGTTTTTAAAGTCCTTGTCTGGTATGTCCAAAATCTTGTCTTTCCACTTTTGTTTTCTGAATTTTTATCTTGTTCCTTTGGATAAGCCATTATTTCTGTTTGTGTTGAAATCTTTCATTTTACACTGTGCATTCTATTATTTTGAAGTGTTAACTCGAGAATTAGTCTTTGAGGTCTCTATTCTTTAATTTCTTGTCCAGATAATATTGTGAAAGAAAATTTCCTGAGTTCCAGGAGCAAAACAGACAAACAAACCTAGCACAAAGCACCTTTCACAGTCTTTGAAAATTGGCCTGCATTGTCTGATGCTCTTTCAGATTTAGCCCTCTTATTAAGAAAATCAGCCTGATGTTAAGATGAAGTGCAGGCTCCTCTCCTGTTTTTTCTGAATCTGCATTTTCTTCTGTGCATAAGCTTGCTCATGGCCTTAGGAATGTCTTATTTTACAAGAATCAAATGTTCCCTCAGCTCTTTGTAAAATAGACTTTCTCCCCCTCCTTGGCACTATCCTTTGTGACTTAAAGCAGGTTATCATTTGTCTCAGGATGTTTTGGCATAATTGTTTTTTATACTGCATTAGCATTCCACAAGCTGCTTCTTGCCTGAAAGGCATTTTCTGGGAATCCTAGACTGAGACAAGTTTCCTGGTTCAGTCTTTCAAGCTGCCACCTGAAAGATTGGCACTGACATATAACCACCATCCCAGTAAGCCCATAGAGGTTAGTCTTCTCCCTCCCACATAGGAGAACAGGCTGTCCCCACTTTGCACTGGGTAGATGTTGAGAGAAGGCCCAGAAAGGGTGCCACAACTTCTCTTAGTGTTTTTTTTTTTTAATTAAAAAATAAATTGCATTTTATTTTTTAATTTTTTTAATTTTTTAAAAAGATAGTTAGATTTTACAAATATCACATAAAAAAAATAGGGGATTCCCATATTCCATGCTTCACACACCTCCCACATTTTCCCACATTGACAACATCCTTCATTAGTGTGGTACATTCATTGTAACTGCTGAACACAGTTTGGAGAATTGCCTCTAATGGTGGATTAAAGTTTACATTGTAGTTTACACTCTCTCCCATCCATTTCTGTAGGATATGGCAAGATATATAATGGCCTGTATCTGTCATTGCAATGTCATTCAGGACAATTCCAAAGTGTAGAAAATGCCCCCATATTTTACATGTTTTTCCCTCTCCCTGCCATCAAAACTTCCAATGGTCACTGCCTCCACATCAATAATATACTTTCTTCCATTGCTAGAATCACAATAAGTCTATAGTAGAATACCAGTAAGTCTACTTTAGTCCATAGTTCATTCCCCAGTCCCAAGGACTCATGGATGGTGATGTCCACTTCAACCCTAATTGAGAGGGGCCTGTGATCTCATAAGGCCAATGGATGGGACTCTCTTGCTTGCAGTTGTAGATTCTCTCTGTTCCTTGGTATGGTAGTTGTCCATCATTACCTCCATGTTAGCTGTCCTGGGTGAGACCAATGAACTGGAAAGTAGGTGTTGCAACTCTGTTGAGATTCAGGGCCCAGCTGGCACATGGACAGTCCAAAGATTTAAGTTTCTTGGATGTACACCTACCAAATCTAGTACTAATTATAGGCTCACAGAAGGACAGAAGAGCCATGTGTAGGGAAACCACAGCTGAGTCCAACCTTGTCACTCTAGGGAGCATAAATTCCAAAGTAAGGCCCACTGGTAAGGCACCAAACTCCTGAGCTACCTGCCCTGACTATAGTGTTTGGATGTCTCCAGAGTCCTCAGGAGCCCCACTATTTGGGGTAGTATATACTTTAGCAGTCAAAGAGATCCTGCTGAGATGTGAGGAAGCTTACCTGGGCATGCATATAAGGCATATAAATGTGTTAAAATGTTCATGGGGCATTGTCACTGTGGGTGGAGATTCATACAATAACTGAAGGAATATCAAATTCCCATCCTGGGGAAATCTGCCACACTTCTAATGGGACAGCAAGAATCCCCCAAGTACAGGGACAGTGACTAGTAAAGGAGGATGGTCCATTTACGGATCCTTGATATAGATGACTGTGCATATGAACCTTTACTCTTGAAATTGAAACGTAGCCTCCTATTATAGGGTGCCTAAGAGTTACCCCCTGAGAGCTTCCTTGTTGCTCAAATGTGGCCTCTCTCTAAGCCAAACTCAACATATAAATACATTACCTTCCCCACAGCATGGGACATGACTCCCAGGGATCCACCTCCCTGGCACCAACGGATTACTACCAAGCACCAACTAGCTATGCAACTGTAAAAGAACCTTGACCAAAAGGGGGGAAATGTAAAGAAAAATGAGTTTATATGGCTAAGAGTATTCAAAGTGAGTCAGGAGGTCATTCCAGAGGTTATGCTTATGCACATCTCTTAATGATTTTAAGCTGCTTTTACTTGATTCAGCACTTGACCAGTTACTGTAACCCTTTAGCCTTTTTCTGGAATTTAGAGGTAGATGGGTTTGTCAGGTTTTGCTAGTTGTTCAAAAATCCTGTGAGTGCTCAGCACCCTCAAGTGTCTTATGCCATAATCTTGGTCAACTGGAACTATACTCTTATTATTTTCATTATTAGAGAAGTTGTGATTTACTGAAAAATCATGCACAATCCTTTATTTTTTAATGTTGAAGCAGCTTTACATTCCTGGAATAGATTTCAATTGGACACGGTGTATAATTTTTTATACAATGTTGGGTGCAATTTGCCTATATGTTTGAGGATTTTTGCATATTTATTCATGAATGAGGGTTGTAGATTTTCTTTCTTATATTTTTCAATTTTGTTATTGATAAATTAATCATCTCATAAAATGAGTTGGGAAGTATTTCTCTGCATCTATTTTCTGAAAAAAATGTGAATAATTGGTATTATTAAAATATAACATTGAACCATCTTTACCACATAATTTATTTTATGCAGAGTTTTAATCATTGATTTAATATGTAATAGGCATAGGGCTCTTCAGGTCATCTAATTCTCTTTTTGTGATTTTTTATCATTTTTATTTTTCAAGGAATTTGTCCATTGCATCTAAATTATCAATTGTGCACTCATAGCATTCTTTCATTTTCCTTTGCATAATACCAATGGGATCAGTAGTGATGACACTTTTTTCCTTTATGAGGTTGGTAATTAGCACCTTCTCTGTTTTTTTCTGTGTTATTCTTGCTACAGGATTATCAATGTGTTTGATATTTTCAATGAACCATATGTTGGTGTTATTTCTCCATCTTCTTCCAATTTTCTATTTCATTTATTTCTACTCTAATTTTCATTCCATTTCTTCTCTTCTCTTTAGTATTCTTAGATATAAAATAAGGCTATAAAATATAGATAGATATTGTTTTTTTAACAATATATGTATTTATCTTTGATACCATAAATATCCTTCTAAGTTCTATTTTCAGTGAATCCCACACTTTCTGATAAGGCTATCCACTCCCCACACCAATCACTTATGAGTTTGCTGCAGTGCTTCAAGCACATTAGGAACTTCTGCTTTAATTATTACTCTCCACATAATGGAAGACAAGGTATGAGACTGTGTAAGAAATCACACATGCTCTCAACAACTTTGACTATATTCCTGGTGCAAGAACTAGCCAAGGCAAAAGTGGAAAACATGAATGTTATGGTATAAATAATCATTATTTCTTTCCTCTGTCTTTTGGAGAATACTTTCATGCTGAACTTTAAGTCACCTATTCAATTTTCTGTTTATGTAATCTACATTTTACCATATCATTACATAGTATATATGTAGTCATGGTTTTCTTCTGAAAATAATCTAGCTTGCTTTTTAATAGTTTGCTTATGTTGTATACAATATCTTTTTGGTTATCATTGACAATATAATTTCAATAATTTTTACAGTTTTTGTCTATGAAATGGTAGAAATTTAGTTTGTAAGTGAATATTACTCCTGATACCACACAAGGAGCAATTTCCTTTGGTCTTTGTGCCTTTTCACATGTTTAATTTTTCTCTGTTCTCTAATTTTTATACAGAATAGCTGGTGTAATTCCAAGGATTAGTTGAATGAATTGTATTGAACACTGCTCAAATGTTTTATCCTTCATAGTGTGAAAAAGATCATGTGTATGTTTCTATAATTTTATTTTTTAATACAGGGAATACAAGAGGCTGTGAAATACAAAAAAAGTTACAGATTTCTCTTTTTCTTATATTTATCAATGAAATTTCTCGATAAATGACTCAAGCACATGAATTGAAATTATTTACTTAAGACTGAAGTTATAGAGCCATTCATTAAGTATAGAAATAGGTACATACAATGCTCATGGATTTGGTTAAAGATTGGCTCTGTATATATAAAAAGAAGCCCCTAAATAACAGTTACTTAAACATAATAGATACTTTTTTCATCTTTCATGTAATAAGAAGATGAACATTAGGTTGTCATGGTTAGGTTCAAAGGCTCCATCTCCAGGGACTCATATTCCTTAACATTTCAGCCCTGCTTATATGGAAGACGCAATCCATGTCCTAAAGGACAAGACACTAGAACTGCATTCCACACCAAAAGAATGGAAAGAAAGGTAAAGGAAAAAAAAGTTGAAACATGTAAATTCTTAATTGGGCATGTTGTTCAGAAAATAATGATGTAGGGTAGGGAAGTAGCAATATTTATCCCAGAACCATTAGCTTAACCAATAACAATATATTCAATAGCACATATTGTATAAAAAAAAAAGAGAGATTTTTGTAGAAAGAACAGCAGAATACACTCTAAAAATACTATTAGAGAGATCTCAGATGGTGGAATAAGAAGCAACAGGGTGCATTCATCTTCCAGAAGCAGTGGGAAGACAGGCAGGTTTGCCAGGCATAGGAGAAAAAGCAGGGCTGTAGGGCAATAGGCACAAGCGATGGTGTCCTAATCACCTGCTGGGGGAGTAGGAGGGTCATGGGGTGAGTGGCACCAGTGACCAGCAAAGGGAAACTAGCTGGATACCAATGGCCTGAAAGGGAGGCCCATTTTTTTCTCCTTTTCCTCTTTTTTTCTATATTTTTCCTTTTTCTTTTTAATTCTTTTTATGTTCTTTTTTATTTTCATTTTTTCTTTTCTTTTTTATTTTCTTTCATTTTTAAAAATTTTATCAGTTAAACATGGGCAATTCTAAAGATTTAGAATAAGTGGATCCAAGTGTCAAAGAAGAGCCTTAACACAAAGCCAAACAACAATAAAATCCTAAGCAAGAGAGAGAAACTGACCAACAGAGTAAACCCATCAAGATAAACAGATGCCTAGACATCAGCAAAAACTTACAAACCACACTAAGAAACAGGAAGATATGGCCCAGTCAACATAACAAACTAAAAAGCTGGAGGGGACACAGAATTTGGAACAATTAATCAAAGAAGCCTACACAAACCTTCTAAATCAATTCAAGGAGATGAAGGAAAAGATAAAGGATATTAAGAAGATACTGGGTGCACATACAGAAAAAGTTGTAAACATATATAGAAAAATAACAGATGAAATTATGAATGAAATTAAAAATACAACAGAAGATTTGAACAGGCAGAGGGAAGAGTTAACATGTTAGAAGATAGGACATCTGAAATCACACAGATGGAAGAACGCCTAGGGAAAAAAAATGAAAACAATGTGGCAGGGACTCAGGAAATTGAATGACAGCATGAAATGCACAAGCATACCCATTTTGGGAGTCCCAGAGGGAGAAGAGTAGGGAAAAGGGGAGTATTTGAGGAAATAATGGCTGAAATTTCCCAACTCTTATGAGGGACATGGATGTACATGTCCAGGAAGCACAGTATTCTTCAAACTTAAGAGACCCTAACAGGTATACTCTGTGAAACATAGTAAACAGATTGTCAAACGCCAAAAATAAAAAGAGAGTACTGAAAACAGCAAGATAAAAGGTATCCAACACATACAAGGGATGCTCCATAAGATTTAGTGCCGAATTCCCATCTGAAACCATGGAGACAAGGAGGAAGTGTATGGCATATTTAAGGTACTGAAAGACAAAAACTGCCACCCAAAAATTCTGTATCAATAAAATTGTCCTTCAAAAATCAGGGAGACACATGGTTCTGGGAAGATGGCATCAGAGTACGCAGGCAGGGCTCAACTCTTTCACACACACAAAAACAAAACAAAACAAACAAAAAACACAGAGAAAGGTCCCCAAGCTATCTGAGGGACCTGCTTTGGGGGACAGAAGACCAGAACAGTGCTACACAACTTCCAGAAGGATGAGGGACAGAGACACAAAGAACCTGAAACAACAAATGTGAGTTACCAAAAACTCCGTGGTGACTGGGAAGGGCTCTTCTCCCCCAAACCCAAGATATTAAGCTGGGGTAAAACCTCTTGCTGACTGAGAGGGGAACTGATGTCTTCCTCCCTGTCAGGTGTTACAAGGGAAAAGGGAGAGGGAGTTGGTAGGATTCTCATCAGTGAATTTGGCCAGCAGTATCCACTTTGAATCTTGGTTCCTGCCAGACATAAACCGAAGAATATCA
This sequence comes from Cabassous unicinctus, assembly GCA_029593785.1. Lineage (NCBI taxonomy): Eukaryota > Metazoa > Chordata > Mammalia > Cingulata > Chlamyphoridae > Cabassous > Cabassous unicinctus. The sequence continues at coordinate 95,692 of JAQZBX010000353.1, read as the reverse complement.
TGAACTGAAAGAAAGACTTCAGCAGGAGTGTGCTGATGAGCGCCATCTGCTGGCTAGTCTGGATTGCAGGAAAAAAAACTGCTTTAGGGATCTCTTGGTCTGAAATCCCAGGAGAAACTCTGCATCCCAATAGTGAGTCCCTGGCACATTTGAGATGACTTAAGCTAGGCACTTTTAAAATTTTAGAATAAGTTGAACCAAATATTAAAGAAGAGTTTTGGGGGAAAAAAAACAATAAGCAAAAGAGAGAAATTGGCCATCAGATAAATTCACCAACATATTCAGATACCTAGACATCAAAAAAAAAATTACAAGCCATACTAAGAAACAGGAAGATATGGCCCAGCCAAAGGAACAAGACAAATATCCTGAAGAGATACAGAATTTAAGACAACTAATCAATTATAATCACACAACTCTCCAAGATCAATTCAAAGAATTTAAAGAAAAAATGACTAAAGAGCTAAAGGGTATTAAGAAGACACCGAGTGAGCCTAAAGAACAATTTGAAAGCCTGCAAAGAAAAGTAACAGACCTTATGGGAATGAAAGACACAATGGATGAGATTAAAAATACATTAGAGGCACATAAGAACAGATTTGAATTGATCAAAGACAAAATTAGTTATTGCAAAGACAGAACATTTGAGCCGGAAAAGTCAGAAGCACTAGCAATGCAACTAAAAAAAGATATTGACCAAAAGGGGGAAAGGGTAAAGACAAATGAGTTTATATGGCTAAGAGACTTCAAAGTGAGTTGGGAGGTCATTCCAGGGCTTATGCTTATGCACGTTTCAGCAGGATCTTATTGACTGCCAAAGTAAATATTGCCTTAAATAGTGGAGACATCCAGACACTATAAGCAGGGCTGACAGCTCAAGAGTTTGGTGCCCTGCCAGTGGACCCTACTAGGGAGTTTATGCTCCACAGTGTGACAGAGTTGGACTCAGTTGTGGTTTCCCTACACATGGCTCTTCTGCCCCTTCTATTTGAACCTATAGTTAGTACTAGACTTGATAGGTTTATGCCCAAGAAACTTAAATCTTTGGGCTGTCCTTGTGCCAGCTGTGCCCCAAATCTCAACAGAGTTGCAACACCTATGAACCAGTTCATCGGGCTCACCCAGGACAACTAACAAGGAGATGATAATGGACAATGACCATGCCAAGGAACAGAGAGAATTTGTAACTGCAAGCAAGGTAGTACCATCCATCTACCCCATGGGATCTAAGGAGCCTCTCAATTAGAGGTGGAGTGGGCATCACCATCCAAGAATCCTCAGGATTGGGGAATGAATGATGGACTAGAGTAGACTTACCAGTATTGTAGCAGAGACTTATTTTGCTTCTAGCAATGGAAGAACTTTTATCATTGATAGGGAGGCAGTGGCCATTTGAGGTTCTGAGGGGAAGGAGAGGGAAAAACAGGTATAATATGGGGACATTTTTAGGACTTGGGAATTTCCCTGAATGACATTGCAATTACAGATACAAGCCATTATATGTCTTGTTATAACTTACAGAATCGAGTGGGAAAGAGTGTAAACTACAATGTACACTATAATCCATGCTTAGAGGAAGTGCTCTAAAATGTGTTCATCAATTGTAACAAATGTATGACACTAATGAAGGATATTGTTAATGTGGGAAAATGTGGGAGGGATTGGGAGTGAGGCATATAGGAATCTCCTATATTTCTTTATGTAACATTTATGTAATCTAAGAATCTATTTTAAAAATTAAAAAGTATATTAAAAAGTATATTGAACAGAACCAATACCTACTGAATCCTGGTGTTGCAAGTTTTTTCCACTACAATTTAGATTTAGATTGCTTTCCACGTTAAGTCTATATCTTCCAGTCTAGTGAAGAAAACAAAACAAAACAAAACAAAAATACTCCCCATAGCAGCAACATAAGTAACAAAATTTTTAAACAGGTTTCTTGACAGAGAAGCTGTGATTTGTACTTAAGTCTAAAATACAACAACAACCCAATTGTCTCAGCAGTTATAGTATGCCAGGTGCTTCTGCTATGTAATATCCTTTGCTTGAATTCTCATGTCATCTTTCCCAAAACTAATGAAGAAGTTGTCCTTATTGTGTTATTTTACAGTGAGTAAAAACAGACTCATAGTGATAGAAGATATCCAATTTATTGTAGCACCAATGTAAGAACCAAGACAATCATATTACAGAGCTTTTGAAGAGTAAAAATGCATTACGTGATTCAGAGAGTGGCATAAACATGGACAGAGAAATGGAAGTTAGCATAAAAGGTTGGGGAATAATCAGGAAACTTATTTAGTTTAGAAGGTTAGACTGTAGAGTAGTGAGATCAAAGTAAACTAGAAAGAAGTGTTTAATTTGATGAAATAAACAGTGGAAAGACCGTTTTAGACCATGACAAAGCAAATAAAAATATTTTAGGAAGATTAGAAGCAAGTGTAGAAAGGATTGAAGTGAAAATGTGAAGTAAATATAATAGTTTTGTTAAGCATGTATGACAATTAATCCACATATGGGAAATCATAATGGTTAGAATGCTGAAAAAGAGGTACAAATAAAATTATTTTTCTTAAATAATGGACAATGTTTACTGACTTTCCATAAAGTGTATAAAAACGTAAATTTTCTTTTAAAGATATTTTTTGTTTGTAAAATATTCATACGATGAAACTGTGCTTCTTTGTACTTGCAAAAGTAATTCTATGATTTTATGGAATAAGAAGAGGAAACATCGATTTTATAGCAGCTCAAGAGTTCACCAATGTTATGGACAGTTTGATAACTGTAATATCAAGAACACAGTGCTTGTCACTTAGTTGGAGTGTCTTTTAAAGTATACTTTATATAGAGAAACAGCTAAAGAAAATGAAAGAATGGTAGGTCATACAAGTCAAACGGGATAAATAATAAAATTTTATAACTCAACTTCAGTCAGTTCAACTAAAAGATCAAAGAGAAGAAAAGTAAAACTTGCTTACTATGTCTAAAGAATGTCTATGGTTGGCTGTTTATTCACAGAATAATTGAAAATTTAAGATGAAATGACAATATATGGAAACATTTTTAAAGCCATAAATTAGTTACTGGTGCCACGTGCCTGCATATAATCAATTTTTTCTGTTAAATATGGAAATAGGTAGCTATTTATTTAACTAGAAAAGGATGAGTGTAAGAAATTACAAATGAGCTAGATAGTTTGGGAAAAAAGGAATCTTTGAAAGAACAAGATGAACAATTTATACCCAGGGTTCATATATAATATCCACAAATGGATGCAATGAAAAGAAGATACAAAGGAAAATCAAATCCAAGATGTTCAAGAGAAAGGACTTGGTGATGTGATTTCTCTGTATCTTAGGAGATGGAGCTAATATGTGACCACAATAAATACAATGAGATGGCCTAAAGGCACAAAGATGTATATCGTAAATTGAAATTATACATGGCATGCCCAGGACTTATTGAGATGGGCTTCAAAGGCAAGGTCCTGGAAAAGAATTGGAGATGGGAAAAGGAAAAAAATAAAAAATAAACCTATAACAAGGAAAACTTCCATCTGTTTAAATCTCAGTCAGCATGTAGTTGAATAATTATGAGCTACTTGTACGTCAAGGACTCAAGGGAGAAGAATGTGAAATCCCTACTGCTTTGTTGTGTCTGACCTGTATTGAGGGAACAAAGCCAACCATAGGAATTCTGGAAACCCTTGGTGCTGATAAATTTAATTAGTTGCTATAAATATATTGCTTAGCTTGGGAGTACAAGCCAGATTCTAGACCATGAGTCAACTGGAGCATTGAGCCATGTTTACTTTTAATGTTTGGGTCTTTCAACTGTTAGGATAGATCTTTAAATTGTAATCATACACTATGATACTTATGCTCTATATCATATCATTTTTCTTCTTGAATAAAACTTGAAGAAGACATTTAATTAATATTATTTCTATATAAGATTATAAAAATATATTAATCCACTTGAAGCCATATTCTCCATATTTACAACATCCCTGAACTAAAAATAATAGAAGTTGATATTTGTATGGCTCTGCAGTTTTTGACTGATTAACTAGTAATACTCTTCTACCAATATAGCTAAGCAGAAGAGTAAAGATAAATAAATAAGCAAGCTTTTAAATAGTATTCATAGGACGTTAATTATCAGAGTTGGTTGTGTTCAGAGTACATGTTCACAACTGCAGCAACGCCTTCCTAAGGTAATTTAAAAATATTCATTTTCAACTATCTTATTTCAGCTAGAATTGCTGAAGGAAATATAGCTGCTAAAATATTTCCTTTCATGAATTTCCCCTGAAATAGATGAAATTAAAAAATCATGAAGGAGGTCTTTTTATTCTATTATAGGAGACTGCCTTGGGCAAGCAGTGTAAATTGTGTAATGAGTGGGCAATTAAATATGCCAAAGATTACAACTGTATGACTTCCCCCTGAAATGTAATGGCCAGTTTCTTATGGAAAGAGACAGTGATGAGTGAAATAAAGAGATGAAAGAAGGGATAAGGTTGAACATTGAAGGAAGTTACAAGAATAGAGGAGCAAAGAGTTGGAAGCAAATGGATGTCTTATATTTATTAATAGATGAAAGAAGGGAAGCGGGTGTGGCTCAATCGATAGAGCTCCTGTTTACCATATGGGAGGCCACGGGTTCACTTCCCGGGGCCTCCTTGTGAGGGCAGGCCCGCCGGCCCCCGCGGCAGGGTGGGCTGATGCAGCAAGACCTCACAGCAGGAAGCGGGTGTGGCTCAATCGATAGAGCCCCCGTTTACCATGTGGGAGGCCCCGGGTTCACTTCCCGGGGCCTCCTTGTGAGGGCAGGCCGGCCCACGCGGTGCAGTGGGCTGATGCAGCAGGACCTCACAGCAAGGGGAAGATAAGCAGACACAAAAAAAACACACAGCGAATGGACACAGCAAACACAAGCAGCAAGGGGGGGATAAATAAGTAAATAAATAAATAAAAAAAGAAAATGTTTGTTGACTTATTAAAAAAAAAAATAGATGAAAGAAGAAGTGACACTTAAAATAGAGAAGTCTGACACAGAGAATAGTATTCAGTCTAGAGATCATGTCCTAGAGTAAGGAGATTTTACCAGATTCACCCCAAAGACATAGATGTATCTCTCCTGTATTCAAAATTGTAAATGTGTGAGTGTTGGGAGGGGGAGGGCTTAGGTCAACTTTAGTTCTTGTAGTTCAGTACGTGAACTTACAGTCAGTAAGGATGCTCTATGAAATGGGTATGATTTGGGTTGGGAGGATAGATAGGATCATGGCTGGAGACACAGTGTTCTGCCTAACCAAGTTTAAAGTTTTCCAACCAGTGTCCCCAAAACTATGAAAATGGTATATATATATATATATATATATATACACACACACACAATTCAGTTGTGCAATTTAATAAACATTTTCATCAGGCTAGAAACAAGATTTTAACAATGGAGAGACTATATAAAACTGTATTTCCTTAATCTACAAAACTGTATTGTGACAAGAAGAGTTAGGTTTTATGATGTACTCCACACACTCACAGTACAGCTGTATATTGCTAGAGGAGTTTTAATCCTTCTATTATGGTACTTTCATTTGTAATTCTTATAAACAAAGAAAACTCAGTAAGAGAGCTTGCCAGCATTATTAAGAATTATCTCCATTTATTAGTACTTTCTAGTCCCACAAAATGTGAATGCATTAAACTTAGCATTGTACCTTATGTGTAAAATTATTTTATCTATTTTAGTAGTTAGGGAAACCTCAAACTCTATATTAAAAGCTAAATTAAGATATTATTACACCATATGCGTCAATGATATACTGTTCAACATAAATGAAGAAAAAATCTTTTCTGGGTTTTCTTGCTCTTTTGCATAGAGGATAGGGAGATATTATACAGGACATAGGAAGCTTTCAAAACTGTGGGATAAAATCCTAGGTACTGAAATTCATGTAAGGATTTCACTCCTCCCAAATGTGTGCAAACTATCTTTAGTTGGTTTCCAATAAGCTTTCAAAATGTTTTGAGCCCTCTATTTCTGCAAGCAACCCTGTGATTTATTTTTGTCAAAATATTTGTGAGCACACACACACACAAACATATTACAATAATGTATGGAAAATCATTAATTTGATTTCTATTTTACCTTTCTGATCACATTTTAAAAATCTGGTCCATCTAAGTCATTCATTTATCTAAGGGCAAATTAGAGTGCTACTGATTTTTGGCACATCCCTGCTTCCCTTCACAGTAGCTAGGTTCACATTTTCTTTAATGTTAAGTGCTACTATTTCATCTCTGATACACCAGGATCCCATCATCTTGACTGAAACCAGGGAACCCATCCCAATGAAAGCATTCATTATGTTCATACTTGGGATAATGAGGAGAGCCACCAGAGAGCTTTTCAAGAATACAGGTGTTCCTCTGAATAGTACATTTTTTAATGCATTAGAGATAAGTGTCTTCTGGGCCTTCTCATGGAAGTGAGCACATAGCTCACATATCATAAATTCAGCCCAACTTTCTTCTCTCCCAAAGCCTTTTGATTCCTTCTTCCATATCACACCAGGAAAGTTTTGGCATTTCAACCTTATTAAATGCAGGCCACCACATATTACAAGTTTCATTTAATCCATTAATATTAATGCCACCTCTGGCTTAGAACCACCTCTGGCAGTATCGGCTAAATTATGTGCACCCGCATACACAAATGCAATCCAATCTAGTGCTATACGTTGCCCTGGTTGATCCTTAGAATGCTCTCCAACACATGTACCCAAGCTTTCAAATGGTATATATTTGTAAAGCCTTGTAATTTTTTGTCATTATGTGTACCTGCGTCTCTAGAACATACTGAGATTTGACTCTAGTTGTGAGCCAATGGCAAAAGGGAGGAGAAGAATTAAAGTTGGTTCTTGAAAAGAATGAGCATGCCCTATAAGAAGTATGACCCAGCTAAGGTTATCACAGGATACTCAAGCAAAGAAAGACTAGTATCATCAAACACTGGAAAGCAAGCTATTTCTAATAATAAGACAGAGTTTCTTGGAGTTCAAGATTGTCAGCTTCATCTAGGTCCAATTATGTGCTTCCATTATTAGTTTTAACATGTCATACATTCACAATCAATGCCACAAGTTTGACATGCAAAAATCAGTAAGACTGTGAATTCAACTGTAGTTGGAAGTCAACAACCTGTTTAATTATATTTTGTGTTTGACAATATCATCCTGTGGCTACAGGAAATAAGATATTATTTTAAGGATATGAAGGATGCTTTTTGGTGCTCAAACTAAGATCTGAACTTGTCATTTAATTTCTGTAGGTGCTCAAGCACATTCTATAGAATCTATCACTCCATGGTTCTCCTAGTCATCATTATTGCTATAACAGACACATGCAACAGTAACTTGGACTCCCAAACCACCTATTTCAGTAGACATTTCATCAAAATCAACCACAGATGATACCTTGATGAAGTGTTATGGCGTTATGTGCCATGTATTATTTACATTCCATTTCCCATTGGCAAAATAATCAACACTATGCTTAAACCCAAAGGCATAACCAAACCAATCTTAATAACCAATCATTGTGGATCTATCTCCCCTGACCACAGCTGGTACTATATCAGAATCAGTCACGGTGCAACCAGTAAAAAAAAAAAAAAAACCAAAACATGTAATCATCTGAACAGAGACAATTTAATATAAATCTTTGTTAACTATAACAGGGGAATATAGTAACATGGGATTGATGAATAAGAAATATTCAGAACTCTAAGAATATTAGGAAAAACTGATACAAAGAGCTGTGCCTGCACATAGGAAGAAATCAAAATATTATTGGAGAAGGTAAGGCTGTGGGTACTGGATGTGGAAAAGTTCCTGAGGTGCCATGCCAGTGGAACTTGATAGAAATATTCCCCCTCTGTAAGAGCCAGGTGTTGGAGAAACTGCACATGCAGCAGAAGTTGCAAATACTATAACAGCCTGGTGCTGAAGAAGCCACCAGTGCTGCAGGAATCAGGTGCTTGAGTAGCAGTACAAACTGCAGAAGCATGGAAGAAAAATATGCTGAAATCAGGAAGAGAAGCTCCTTCCTCCTGTTGAGTACTTGTTGTGCCTTCTACTATCAAAGGTTAACATCATACCATCTGACAAAAGAGAAATATTTATAGGGTCCAGCCACGTTAGTATAAAGCAGGCAATGAAGAGTGCATTTGGAGCTGGGAGACAATTAATAGAAAACTGGTGCAGTTTATATTATCATAATTAATATTTAAAAATAATTAGATGCTTAGATTTGGTAATTCTCCCAAATCCCCTAGGGGTAAGGTGCTCAGGAAGACGGATCATTTATTTATAGACAAAATCTTCTGTTCACATCCAAGTTGTAGAGTGAGAGAGAAAGAAAGAAAAAAAAAAAACCTCAATTACAAGTATTTTATATGTTAACACTGACTTTACAGCTAGTAAAAGCTAGGGATCATATTTTATATTTTCAACTTAGATTACATATTTTAATGTAGACTTAGAAAAGAGGTTCTACCTGCTCTGTTTACTGTGTTCCTGAGTAGGTTTCCCAAAATTTCCTTCATGCTGAGTTATTTTTAGATATAGTTGAAAAGAGCAGGCTTTATTATCAGCATTTTTAGGCACAAGTCATTCACCTTGGGGCAACAATTTCCTTCTACTTTTATAGGTCTAAGGAAGCCAGTGATATGATATTTATTATCTTCCCTCTCTATATATATAGGGCAGATCTGGTCTCATTAAATTGTTTTACACTGTTGTTGTGCAGTTCTTGTTGATTTCAGTAATTCACCAGAAGTCATCTTCATCTTTCTAGGAACTTAGAATAACATGGTGCAATTGAACATGCTATCCATATAACATACCCTGATATGTCATTTAATGGCCCTCTTTTTAAAAATATGCCAGTTCACTTCCCCTTTTGCCTGTTTATATTATCAATTTTCCTGAACAAATAATTTCTATTCATTTATCTTTGTGCATCTTATTTTGTTTAATTTTGTTATTTATTTGCATAACTTCTTCCTTTAACTTTTTCTTTGTCTATTTTCCTTCTTTAGGCTGCCCTGAGGCTTTTTAAAATACTTCTTGTCAGTTTCAATGGAACCATTTTCTTCCTCCTTTTAAATTTTGTTTTCACTTATTTCATGGAATTTCCCAGAGAATGCTGCTTCAGCAAATCCCTTTGTGATACAGCATGACACTTTTAATGAATGCCAATACCACACTTAACTAAACTATCCATCTCTTGTCCTTATGTGCAAGGAGTGCCTGCAAACACTGACAAGCTGACTTCCATTTTGTCCTGACTGATAATTAAAATCATTACACCACACAACAAGTACTTTGTAAAGTGTACTCAAGATGGGCTCCAATGACATTATTATTAATATAAAAAACTGCATATAGAATTTTACATTATTACAATTATCCCCAGTAATAATATTATTAATAAAGTGAGTGATCTTTTATTGAGAAGAGAACAAGACTAGATCCATGAAAACTTTGAAAACTGTTCTTTCTCAGTACAAGAGAATCTTAGCTCTGATGTTCTAAATCTTGTAAGGTGACTTAAATGAATGTCCACTGGTGTAATAGCACTACTTTTCTTTTTATTAATATTACATATCTCCAAGTAAATCTTACTACATATTGATCTTCTAAACAGCTTTGTCAAACAACAAAACAACAACAACAAAAAAAAATCTAACAAACCAAAATTAGTTGATGAATTTGGAAAAGGAAAATAAAATAAAATTGTAACATAGTTAATGCTTTAAATTTTCTAAGTGAACCTGAAAAATCAGAGATATTAAAAATTCCTCATTTTAATTGGATTGGTTGTCTTCAAATACAACTCACTGTTAGAGAAGAGAAAGGACAAAAGCGTAAGTGTAATACCAAAAATTTCAACTGTACTTTCATATCTGGAACTAAAGAAGAATTACAAAATTCAACCAAAGATTTATGAGAAACTAAACATGAATATGCAAATCTTTGGAGAAAGGTTTTTAGAGAAGTAATCTGAAATGAATTCAATAATAGAAATGAAAAAGTAAACAAACCTTCAACTCCAACTAAAAAAGTGCAGAAGTTAAAAAAGCAATGGTAAAAGCAAAAAGAAATGAATCTTATTTAACAGAATAATTGAAAATTAAATCTAAACGATCTCTCAAAAAGTAAAACGAAAGTTTAAGATAGACAAAATTTTGATGAAAAATTCAATTTTTAAAAAGACTCACTTAATAGTCTTTGATAAATATGGTCAAAATACTGTACAATTTATTGAACAATGTTTAATCAGATAATGTTTAATGAAACTTTGGAGCAAAGGAATGAATTAAAGGGATATAAAGCACTGAAGAAAATGGTGAACTTTCAGTTTATATTCTTTTGCTTTTTTAAACTGGTAATGAGAAAAATGTTACATAGACTAGCAAACGTGTGGTACGAATTAGTTGATCTGATATGACGGTCATTTAGGACTTCACATGCAGAAGTTGTGGCTTTAAAATAATGCAAAAAGTTCTGGTATATGTTATAGCATGTATGAAACTTGAAACTATCATTTGAGTTAGATAAGCCAGAGAGAAAAAGACAAATATTGTATGATATCAATTATTAGGAAATATTAGAATTTGCAAATTCATAAAGTGAAAAATTATTATACAGGCTACCAGGGGTTGGGCTAGGATGGGGAATGGGTAGTCAATGCTAAATTGGTACACAGTTTTTGTTTGGGGTGATGGAAAAATTTTCTTAATGGATGGTAGTGATAGTGGCACAATATTGTGAATATAAATTAGCACCACCTAATTGTATAATTGAAAGTGGGTAAAATTGGGAATTTTAGGTTGCATATACATTACCAAATTTATTGCAAATAAAGACAAATAAATTATTTAGTTTAATATAAAATTGTCTAATAAATTCATCAATTTGCTACATCAAACACAATTTTTGTTACTGTATACCTGAGGTTGGCAAACTTCTTCTGTAAAGGATTTGATAAATGTTTTGGGTTTTGTGGATCAGATGGTCTCTGTGGTAACTACTCAGTTCTGCCATTGTAGCCTGAAAGCAGCCACAGGCATAGTAAACAAATGTATATTGCTATGCTCCAATAAAACTTTACTAAAACAGACAGAGGCCTGAGGGCTCTAGTTTGCCAAACCATGGTATAGATAGTTATTTAAAATTCTTTTCTATTGCTGTTTTAAATAATTCTTGTTTTACAATATTATATGGATGGGAGCATTGATGCCAAGATGACTGATGAGAAAAATAGATATATAGAAGTTACTATCTGGAATTTATTGGCCTAGAGACCTAGAAGGCAAAAAATTCTATTCTAAGGAGTAAGTGAAAAATCTTAATAAGCCTACCCATTTTACCAAAAAATTCTTAATGTTGATATTGTTTTATATTCTCTTCATCTTACATACTTGAGTATTGACTGTTTTACCCTATATGAATTCACAAATATCAGCACCCTCACTGGGTTCCCCATAAACCAACAGTCAGACAATTTTAAATGCCTCCTATTTTAGATTGCTAAACGATACTGGGAGCAATATACCAGAAATGGGCTGGCTTTTATAATAGGAATTTATTAAGTTAAATATGTAGCGTTCTGATGCCATGAAAGTTGTCCAAATCAAGGCATCATCAAGAGATGCTGTCTCATCAAGTTGCAACTGTGGGTGATTAGACACATGGTGATGCTGTCTAAAGATGCTTCTCTGTGGGCAATCAAGCCCATGGCAGGACACAATGCTGTTCCACTCATCTCTCCCTTCTCCTCCAAGTTTTGTTGCTAGTTCTGCTTCGGGCTGCTTGATCTGTGGCTTTTCTCTCTCCCAGCTTCCTCAGAGCTCCTGGGCTCCTTCTCTCTGCCTCTGTGGCTTTTTCTCTGTGTCTGAAGGTTTGGTTCCTCCATTTAAAAACGACTCTAGTAAAAGGATTAAGACCCACCCTTGGTCATGCCCTACTGAAGTGATCTAATAAAAAGGAAGACCCCCCTTATCTGAATCTAATCAAAAGGTCCCATCTGCAATAGGTTTATATGCAGAAAATTCTCAGAATGAAGACTCTTTCTTTCACAGAGTTTTTAGTACCAACTGTAATTTTAAGAATTTGTGTTCAACCCTGACTCAGAAGGATTGATAAATAGAGAAGATAGAAGATGATGATGATGGATAGATAGGTAGATGAATAGATGATAGATAATGTTTCATGTGATATTTCAAAACAAATAACAAAACAAGTAATAGTTTTCCATTTGCTTGTTTCTATACTAAAAAACAAAAAAGTCCATAGTATATGATGGTGGCTACTCTTTTATAGTTAGCAGCTGAATTGCACTTGTATCATAAGAAAGATAAAACCTAATCCAATTGTGGTTGATATTTTTCTCTTTCTACTTAACCGGGCTTGACATTTCTGGAGGGTAATGAAGTCTCATGTAGAATTATATATGTGCTCTACACTTAGAAAAAAGGAGCACTAGGGTTGGAAAAATGAGAATCTATTTTGAGTGTTCTTTGAAAATTTGAACTTAAACATTAACTTACATAGTGCCAAGGGGTTAGCTGATATTATAGCTTGGAATTGAATTTTTGAATGTTGTATTTTTTTAATTAATAATTTATCCCTTTTCCGCTCATGCCAAATGGTAGTACATAACATCATATAAACTAACAATAAATATCTAAACAATATTCTTTAAAGTAGAAAAATACACCTCCCAGTAAGTGTTTCTTAAGTATGTTCAAGTATAGATTTGTATTTTCTTTTTTAAATAAAACATACCATAGATTTTAGCTCTAACTATAAAAGTAGGAATATGGCATTTTAAAGGAATTAGTAGATTAAAAGAAAGCTGGTAAAATGCAAGAATAAATTTTGTGAGATTATTTTCTCATAACAAGTAAAAAGATAGCATTTCAATTTGTTTTCAGGACACATGGTTAATAAGGGGGCATCTCAGTAAACAAAACTAAATATATAAATAAAAACCTTTAAAGGTAAAAAATTCATGAAAATAATACAGAGAAGCTGGAAATACAGCTTTAAAATTGGTAAAAAATGAAAACATGCCTTTTATTTCTAAAAGAATGATAGATGAAATAATTGATCTTCAAACTCATGTACAAGAGAATTAAAAAAAAAACTGTTGTATTGCACATTTACTTTTTCATTTTATGCTCTTAAATTATTATACAGAGTTAACATTGTTAAAATAATTTGGAAGGAAATTTCATTTGAAAATATTTAAAATATCAAAGTTAATCACATTTAAAAACATAAAATACTTAAAGCAACATATTGGAATCATAATATACTTATATGACACATTTTGCATTAATACAAGAATGTATCCTGATTTTAATTCAATAGGCAATTTAAAATGGGTCACACATTAAAGAATCAAATATAATTGATCAGATTTGCAGTTATAATTTGTTATAAACATAGCATTTTTATTTACTGCAATTGCTATATGCTCCTCTTTACCTTTTCCTCTTATACACAAAATTGTCTAAAATCACCCAAAGAACTCTTTCTGGTTTGCAGAAAGACAATGAACTTTCTGGAATGAAATTTTTGAACAAAACCACATGGAAAGAGTTGCGCTCAAAACTCAACTTCTCATTGGACCAGTGGTGTTCTATCTAAACCAGAAGGGATTCCAAATTCCCGTAGATTCCCACTTGCTGGATAGTTGCCTTTACCTAGAACACTCTATTATGGAGATGGCATCTAATATGACTTTTCAACATCCTCAAACTCACAATAATTTACCCACTGAAAAGGTTATTCTCAGGCTTATTCTTTTCTTTTAAAAAAAAGAGTAAAAGCAAGTGGAGTCTCGCCCATGCAGCACAGCCAGGTTACGTCCAGTATGCAGTAGCCTAAGCAAAACTTTTCATCAATGTTACATGGTCTGGGGAACTTCCATTTATTCTTGATCTCATAATTAAGCCTGCCCTTTAATCCAAACTCCGTGACATTGTGTCATTTTCCCTCACCCATCTTGCCATAGTCTATAACATGTACTTGTTAACCATAATCACACTTTGCTGTAATTTTGCAAACAAGTCATTAGTACACTAATGTCTAGTGTACTCAGAATTATAAAAGTAATGGTTAAACCCTATCTAATGTCTAGTGTACTCAAAATTATAAAAGTAATGGTTCATTTTATTATTCCATGAGTTAAATGAATACAACTTATCCAATATTAACTAATTACATCATACATATTTACAGACAGAGGTAATTTCAACAATATTGCACTTATTTAGCTCATTTATTTTCTTATATGAAAAGCATTTAGCATCTAATTTTGGATTAATTTGAAACTTCTCTAATCAATCATAATCTTTGACATGCTAAAGAAGTCCATGTGGTTAAATGAACTGGATTTGTATTACATATGAAAATTAATTTTCTTTTATTCAAGGGATAAGATTTTCCTACTAAAGTAATATCATGCTTATTTTAAAAATTTAGACAAAAATGTTTTCAATCTCATATACATGAAAATTGCTACCAATGGATATGAAGTGGGTTTTATGGCACTGGAAAACAATTTCCAAGAGCAGGGATTCTTAATCTTTTTTGTTCCATGGACCCTTTTGCCAGTCAGGCAAATATAGCAGTAGATAGTTTTATGACACTCAACATCAGCAAGTTTTTAAAATAAATTTTAGGATTACTCAAAATTATGTTTTACAACTTTCCCATAATTTTAATACCTGATAAGCTAACATGGTTCAACATCTGTTCAAATGGTCATTTTCAGCAAACATTTAGAAATCTGAATTTTCCCGTGGTATTATATAACCATTTCCACTATCTTTATCAACCATTTTGCAGGCAGTTATCCACTGCACTCAGAGCACACTACATCAAAATAAAAATCATACTATGTCCATACTATACTGTGTATTAATTAGTAAATCACACCCACACCAACACTTCCCCACAAAAATAACGTTTTTTGAATTTTCAATTCAAGCTCACAGATCCCCTGAAATCCTTCCACAGACACCTAAGGGGTCCATGAACCCCTGGTTAAGACCCTCTGTCCTAGAGGTTAGCTAAGAATTTACATCTTGTGTCTTAAAACATCTAATATCCAGAAATTATATTGTTAATAATTGCTACAGCAATAATAAGAAACAACATTCAAATCACAAACTTCATATCAGATTATATATCAATTATTATTTAGAAACAACAATAGCACTTTGGGAATATTTGTAAAACAATAAAAATTTCAATCATAAAATGACTTTTATAAAATATTCAATTCTGTATTCTAAAATTTTAAAAAAGCATAGTTCATCTTTTGAATAAAAAATTTTCAGAAGAGGAAGCAAACAAAGATATTTAAACCAAAAAACCTTGATAGATTAGCCTGCTTTATAATTCACCATCAATAAATCACCATCTTCATACTATAGTAGCCTGAGGAAACAATGTCAGAAGAACAGTAATTAACAAAATTTCCAATTTATACATACCTCTTGCTAAATAATAGAAACTATGGCTATTTACTACTCTAAGTACATATAAACCAATTAAGGGAATTCCTAAAAGCTTTGCAGAGAAACATGAAAATGCAAGCAAGTGCCTCAATTTTCTCTATTTGCTCTCCCGGTTGCTTGGACAGCAGAATAATTGTTTCTGAATCATTGTTGCATGCCCTTTACTGCTTAATTCTATGCTCTAACAATCATCTCATTCAATTGAGAAAAGAGTTATTTTTTTATTTATTTTCAGTTTAATTTAATACCAATAACTAAGAAGCTCCTTGAAGGCAGGGCCTATGTCTTATACATCTTTGGTTCTTTGGTATTATTTTAAAGTTAAACAAGGTATCTGCTTTAGATCTTCTGGCTGTAATATGTTGGCTTAAACAATGGGAATTTACTGGCTTATGGTTTTGAGGCTAGGAGAAGTCCAAAATCACAGTGTCATAAAGGTGATGCTTTCTCCAGAAGACTGTGTCATGTTGGGACTGCTTGCTGGATTTCCTTGGTCCTTGGATTTTTCTGTCACATGGCAATGCACATGAATGACCTCTCCTTGCCTCTCCCTTGTCTTCTACATTCCACTGATATTTGGATTCTGGTTGCTTCCTCCAGGATTTTCTCTCTGTGAGGCTTTCTCTATAAGGCCTTCAGTAACAGGATAAAGACACATCCTAATTCAGCTGAGCCATATCTTAACTGAAGTAACCAAAGTAAAAAGCTTTATTTATGAGTTCACATCCACAGGAATGGATTAAGTTTGAGAACATGTTTTTCTGGGTACATAACCCCAAACTACCACATTATCCTTTACTTTCATTTTCAGAGCTGTTTATAGAAATGTGTGAATTGAATAACAGGAAATTTGATGTAAATACTATACTTTAATCAAAAACCCCAAATACAGAGAAAGAAGAAAATGATTAGACTGGGTAATTAGTCTGTAGATAATCTAAAGATCATGGTGTTTTGAGAAAAATGGGAAATTTTCACATCTCAATGATAAATACTAACAAATAGAAAGCAAGCCAAATGGAAAGCAAGACTCCTGAGATAAGCATAAAGGCATCAAAATGTGTTTTTGCAGATAAAGAAGTTCTTCACCAATAGGTGACATTAATTACTTCCAAACAACAAGCATATGAAGAAGACTTTTCTATTAAGTTAATTTATTCATCCAAAAATAAAGGAATCAAATAATTTAATTTGCATTAATCTCTCTCTAAGGTTTGCCATGCAGTATACTATTGACTATCCTTCCTAATCTTGGAGGTATTGATGCCTGATAGCTATAAAAGTAAATAGCTGGAAATATAAGAAATGTAACTTATTCCACCTGACAGAAAACCAGCTGGCTGTAACTTTTTTGTTCAGTTTAATGCATTCATTTTCAAGAGTTGCAGAGCAATATGTAATTAAAACATCTGGAAATCATACTAATGTAAGGCACTAAAACTTTTATGAATTGATATCTTTCCTTTCTGCAGTGAACTTGAGGTGACTTTTTTGTTTATCACAAACTGGAAAACTTCTACCACAGTCAGGAAATTTGTTGTCTTGTTGCAGTATTACCCTGAGAATCTGAAGAAAAGCACAGTACAATATTAGAGGGAAATTGATTTAAAAATTATAGAAAAGTACACAGATACTATGACTAAATAGTGTAATTGTCCAAAGAAGCCACAAGTGAAGAAGACAAATGGAGATGCTAGCATGGCATGAAAAAGAGAATACTAACTGCGATGTACATGTGACTAAATTAATCTTTATCATCAACTGCATGTGTTAGGAGTTTTTCAGACAGGAGGTATTATTTAATTACTGATTGAGTATGAAATGTGGGCTTTATTAAACTATGCACATTTATATAGATATAGAATTGTATTTATCAAGTTTAAATTATATACATCACAATGTGTCTCTTTTATACTCAGTCCATTGAGATCAACCTCTTCTTCATTAAGAAAATTTATTTCTTCAAGGTTTGATTGTTTTGATTTTTTAAAAATTATAGGGTTTTCGTTTTCAACCAAGATAAAAATTAAAAGGTATATGCACTACCTATTGGAAAGGGGGTGCTAATAACTAGGATACGTACTCTGACTTTCCACATTAAATCCCAGTGATCTCAACTGAACTAACCTGGGTTAAGATGAAATATAGGGGATTTTCTGAGATTATAGATGCCTGTGAGAAATTCTTCTGAAATGCCAAATAAGTTCCCTTTCTGACAGTGGCTCTGGGGTGACCACTACTTATTGTTCATATAAACAGAAGATTTGATGAGTTTTAGACTATAAGCACATTCTAAATTATTACATATTGACAAATTGCTCTTTAAAGTGCTTGTGATAATTTATGCCCTTTACCTACCTTCAATGAATAATATTCCTCTTACTGAGGTTTTTTGAAATTCATGGTAATATTAGTCTTTAGTTTTCATTTTTCCTTAACTGATAAGAATGATATGCTCTTCTCTACTATGATTTTTTAATTAATTATTTTTTTATAATTTTAAAGAAGTTTTAGATTACATAAATTTTACATAAAAAAAATATAAGGGGTTCCCATATGCCCACTCCCTTCCCCTCCCACACTTTCCCACATTAACAACATCCTTCATTAGTGTGATAAATTTACTGAACCCATATTGAAGCAGTGCTGCTAACCATGAACTACAGTTTACATTATAGTTTACACTCTGTCCTGCACAATTTTGTAAGTTATGATATAATAGACAATGACCTATCCCTTTACTGCAATGTCATGCAGGACAAATCCAATGTCCCAAAAATGCCCCCATATTACACCTATTCTTCCCTCTTCCATCCCTCAGAGCCTCTGGTGGCCCCTGCCTTTACATCACTGATGAGAGTTCTCCTATTGCTAGAATAATAATAAGTCCATAGTAGAATAATAATAAGTTTACTTTAGTCCATTGTTCATTCCCATCTTGAGAATTTGGGGATGGTGATGCCCACTCTGTTTCTAACTGAGATGGGGCTGAGATCCCATGGGACAGATGGATGGAACTATCTTGCTTGCAGTTGCAGACACTCTGTTCCTTGGGATGGGTGTTGTCCATTATCATCTCCTTGTTAGTTGTCCTGGATGAGTCCAGTGAACTGGAAAGTAGGAGTTACAACTCTGCTGAAATTCAGGGTTCAACTGGCATATGAACAGACCAAAGATTTAAGTCTCTGGGACATATATTTAACAAGTATAGTGCTAATTAAAGGTTCAAATAAAATGGGCAGAAGAACCATGTGTAAAGAACCTATAAATGAGTCTAAATCTGTTACACAGGGGAGCATAAATTCCAAAATAAGGCCCACTGACAGGGTGCTGAATTCCTGAGCTGTCTGCCCTGCTTATACTTTCTAGATATCTCTAAAGCCCTCAGGAGCCCCATAATTTGAGTCACTATTTAATGTGGCAGTCAATGAGATTCTGCTAAGACTCGCATAGGAGTAACCTCTGGAATGACCTCCCAACTCACTTTGAGATCTCTTAGCCCTAAAACCTCATTTGTATTTACCATTTCCCCCTTTTGGTCAAGGTCTTTTTCCAAATGCATTCCTAGTTGGTACTTGGTAACAATCTTTCAGTGCCAGGCAGACTTATCCTCAGGAGTCATGTACTAGGCAGTAGGGAGGTGGGGGGGTGGGGGGGGAAGGTAATGTGTTTATATGCTAAGTTTGGCTTAGAGAGAGGCCACATTTGAGCAATAAGGAGGCTTTCGGTATGTAACCCTTAGGCAATCTATACTACTAGGCTAAGTTTCAATTTCGCAAGAAAAGTTTCATAAGTACCATAATCATTATCAAGGGCCTAGCATAATGGTCTGTTTTCCTTCACAAGACAAGTGAAGTTTTATATGTTATTATATGTTATTGCACTCGGGGGATTCTTGCTGTCCTATTAGAGAATGTAGGAGAACTCTCAGGATGGGAATTCAATATTCCTTCAGTTATTGTGTAGATCTCCACCCACGGAGACAATGTCCCATGAACACTTGAACATATTCATATGTCTTACAGGCCTGCCCCAGGTGAACCCTTTCCCATTGAAACCCACATCACTGACACCCTGAACCAGTGATCCTCCCCTGCCATGGCTGTGACCCTTCTGAGATACAAAACCTCTCCAAAAATGAATTCAACAAATAAACTGAATTAAATTAATAATAAAATGAAATAATAATTTTAAAAATAGCCAATAAAATACAAAAAAATTAAAATAATTTGAAATAAAAATTAGTCATTGTGTCTTTCATCACTGTAAGATCTGTTGTCTTATAAGTAGAATGACAATTTTCTTCTTTCATTATCTATGCAAATGTTTTACCCAATTTTTTTTGTCATTTTTGCCTTTTCATTTAGAAGTTTGAAATTATTAAGATTTAAACATATATATCTTTTCTTAAGTATTTGCATTATATATTTGTAGTATATAAATATCTACTTCCCACCTCTGATTTAATTATGGCCCCTTATGGCAGAAAAAATTTTATTTTTATAATTTTTATCCAAAAGCATTTCTCATGTTTTTATTAGTGTGTTGCTGTTTAAGATTTTTTCATAATTATCTATAGATGTTATCTATAGAAGGATCTTTTCTATTTCAAATTTTTTTTAACAATTCAATATTAATGTGAAGGAATACTGTTATTTTTGTTTGTTGATGTAACAGCAAGTAAACTGCCTAAACTTTTTTCATTAGTTCTAATAGTTTTATATATTATGAAATCATATCTTCTGTTCTTTTCCAAATATTATATTGCTGATTTATTCTACCTTATTTAAAACTCTCCATAAAATATTGATACAAGTTCAAAGGAGACCACTGCAATAACTTTCCCAGAAATCCTGGAAAACTTTTCTTCACTTCTCCATAGCTTGAATTAGATGAGTTGCTTCTTCCTTAATTGGGAAAGGGATTTTAAACTTCATCTCATTATCATTTTAAAATGATCACTTGGCTTTCAATATGGGGTAGAGTTGGAGAAGATAAGATTGGATACAGAGAGTGCAAGTGGGAACCTGTTGCAATCATCCGGGCAAGAAAATGTATATATATATATATAACAAATAACATTTATGTAAACAAATGCACATATATGCATATATATTTATTTATCATTTTACAAATAAAAAAAAATTAAAAAAAAAAACAAAAAAAAAGAACCAATGGTTGCCTGGAGCAAGGTAGTGCTGGAGACTGAAAGGGCTCCAGATGTGGTTATGTGATAGATCAGCTTGATGGAGCCCTTAACTCTATTTACTTATGTTGAAAGAATAAAAGTCTTTTTTATTTCCCAATCAAACCTTTGTGTTCTGGTGGGTTGGATTTACCTTGCCTAGTGGGGAAATTAACAAACCTCTCTTTTAAACAAACAAGCAAACAAGCAATAAAGCACCTCCACCAATTAAAACAAGAACACATTGACAAACAAACCTAGGGATCAGGAGGTTAAGACCTCCACTGAGGTCCTGAGGAGAGTAAGCAGAAGAGAGCAGGGAATAAGTGGATTCTTCAAGCATGAGAGGAAAGAGGGATTACCAGTTACCTTTATTTATTTTAATAAAATTTTATTGAAGTATATCATTCATTTGTGAACATACATAAACAATAAGTATATAATAAACATTGTGGACTTACAAAAAAAACATGCATATCTCATATAGGGCTCGCACATGTCACCCCAATACCAACACCTTGCATTGCTGTGAAACTTTTGTTACAAACTATGAGAGAGCATTGTCAAAATATTAGTACTAACTATAACCCGTATCTTACAATTGGTGTATTTTCTACCAACCCACTGATTATTAACACCCTGTATCAGTATTATATACTTGTTATAATTAATGAGAGAACATTTTCATATTTGTCCTGTTAACCACAGTCCATCTTCCACCACTGTATTCCCTGTGTTATATATACCCATGTTTTGTACAATTCATTCAAAGTGTACACTCAGTGGCTCTCATTTTCATCACAGAATTGTGCTGTCATCATCTCAGTCAATTTTAGAACATTTTCTTTTCATTACTTCAAAAGTAAAAATCCCATACCCTCTTATACCCTGCTATTTTTGTCCTTAGAATTGAAGTGAATATCTTCTTGCAATTGCTGCAAAAATGTTACAATGTTCCTGTTAACTATCATCCATAAGTTGCATTAGATGAACTTTTTCCAAGTATCACCATATTCTTAACATTTTGTAAAAGAACATTCTTATATTTACACTATTAACCTCAATCTTCATCCACTACCCAAACCACTATGTTATACGTAACCTGGATTATTCTCTAGTTTCTTTCCAACTGACATTTATTTCCAGACTCCCTGCTTCAGCCACAATCTCATTTATAGATCAGCAGTGTTATAATCATTATGATGTGTTACCATCCACACTTTTACAATAAATGTTATTAAAAATTCTACATACATTGAGAATCAGCTCCCATTCTCAACCCACATTCTATTTTCTATTAACGTGTACTCTAGTTTACTTCTGTGAGTTTACTCACAGAACTTAGTTCGTATTAGTGAGACCATATAATATTTGTCCTTTTGTGTCTGGCTCATTGCACTCAACATAATATCTTCAAGGTTCATCCATGTTGTCATATGCATCCTGATTTCATTTCTTCTAACAGGCATCCTGATTTCATTTCTTCTTACAGTGGAATAGTATTCCATTGTATGTATATGCCAAATTTTGTTTAGCTATTCATCAGCTGATTGACACTTGGGTGGGTTCCATATTTTAGCAATTGTGAATAACATTTCTATGAACATTGGTGCGCAAATGTCAGTTTGCATCCTTGCTTTCAGTTTTTCTGAATATATTCCTAGTAACAGGATTGCTGGATCATATGGCAATTCAGCTTCTTGGGGTACTGCCAAACTGTCTTCTACAGAGGCTGCACTATTCTACATCCCCACGAACAGTGTGCTCCTTGTTTTCCACATCATCTCTAGCTCTTATAGTTTTCTGGGTTTTTTTCTGATGGTGACCATTGTATAAGGTGTGAAATGGTTTCCATTTTATGTTAATCTGCTTTTCCCTAATAGCTAGTGATACAGAACATTTTTCATGTGCTTTTTGGCCATTTGTAATTCCTTTTTGGAAAAAGGCCTATTCAAGTCCTCTGTCCATTATTTTTAAAGGAGGTACTGGGAATTGAACCCATACCTTGTACATGGGAAGCAGGTGCTCAAACCACTGAGCTACACACACTCCCCTTAGTCCATTTTTTAATTGGGTTGCTTGGCTTTTTATTATTGAGTTGTATGATTTCTTTATATAACATGGATAACCTTTGACAGATATGTGGCTTCCAAATATTTTCTTCATTGAGTAGGCTGCCTGTTTACTTTCTTTGCAAAGTCTTTTGAAGACAAGGGTATTTAACTTTGAGGAAGTCCCATTTATTTATTTTTCCTTTTGTTGTCCATGCTTTGGATGTAAAGTTTAAGAAACTACTGCCTATCATAAGATCTTGAAGATGTTTCCCTACATTTTCTTCAAGAAGTTTTATGGTTATAGCTTTTATATTTAGGTCCTTAATACATTTTCAGTTAATTTTTGTATAAGGTGTGAGAAAGGATTCCTCTTTCTTTCTTTGGGATATGACTATGCAGTTCTCCCAACACCGTTTTTTGAGTAGACAGTTCTGGTCTATCTGAGTGGACTTGACAGCCTTGTTAAATCTCTCTGGACTGTAGATATAAGGGTCTATTTCTGAGTTCTCAATTAAATCCATTCATCAATCTGTCTATCTTAATACCAGTACCATGCTCTTTTTACCACTGTAGCTAGGATATATGCTTTAAAGTCTGGAAATGAAAGTCCTCCAATTTTGTTCTTTTTAAAGATGTTTTTGACTATTAGGAGTCCTTTAACCTTCCAAATAAATTTGATAATTAGCTCTTCCATTTCTGCAAAAAGGGACTGTTAAAATATTTATTGGAATAACATTGATTGTAAATCAGTTTGGGTAGAATTCACATCTTAACTGTATTTAGTTTTCCAATTCATAAACACAGAATGTCTTTCCATTAATTGAGGTTTTCTTTAGTTTCTTTTAGCATAGTTTTGTAGTTTTCTGAAATCACGTCCTTTGTTACTAAATATTTGGATTCTTTTAGACACTATTATAAATGTTTTTTTTTTCTTTCTGATTTCCTCCTCAGATTGTTCATTAGTAATGTATAGAAATGCTACTGATTTTTAGTGTATTAATCTTGTATCCAGCCACTTTGATGAACTCATCTATTAGTTCTAATAGCTTTGTGGTGGATTTTTCAAGATTTTCTGCATATAGGATCATATCATCAAT
The DNA here is from genome assembly GCA_029593785.1 of Cabassous unicinctus. NCBI lineage: Eukaryota > Metazoa > Chordata > Mammalia > Cingulata > Chlamyphoridae > Cabassous > Cabassous unicinctus. The sequence continues at coordinate 71,744 of JAQZBX010000353.1, read as the reverse complement.
GCATAGCAAAAGTTTTACTTCTTCCTTTCCTATTTGGGTGTCTTTTTTCTTTATCTAGCCTAATTGCTTTAGCTAGAACTTCTATCACAATATTGAATAACAGTGGTGACAGTGGGCATCCTTGTCTTTTTCTCAATTTCAGTGTGAAAACTTTCAATCTTTCACCATTTAGTATAATGTTAGGTGTGGGATTTTCAGGTATGCACTTTAATATATTGAGAAAGCTTCCTTCTGTTCCTATCATTTGGAGTGTTGTTATCAAGAAAGGATGGTGTATTTTGTCAAATGCCTTTTCTGCATCAGTTGAGAGGATCTTGTGATTTTTCTTCTTCAATTCATTAATGTGGTTTATTACATTAATTGATTCTCTTGTGTTGAACCATTCTAGTATACCTGGGATAAAACCCACTTGATCGTGGTGTATAATCCTTTTAATATGCTTTTGAATTTGGTTTGAAAGCAATTTGTTGAGGATTTTTGCATCTCTAGTCATTAGAGAAATTGGTCTGTAATTTTATTTTTTCATAGTATCTTTATCTGGTTTTGGTGTTTGGATGATGTTGGCTTTATAGAATGAGTTTGGTAGCATTCTTTTGGAAGAGTTTAAGCAAGATTGGTATTAGATCATCATTGCATGATTTGATTGAATTCACCTGTGAAGCCATCTGCTCCTGGGCTTTTCACCTTTGGGAGGTTTTTGATGACTGTTTCTATCCTTGTATTTGTCATTTGTTTGCTGAGGACTTCTATTTCTTCTAGGGTCAGGGTTGGTTGTTCATTTGTTTCTAGGAATTTGTCCATTTCATTTACGTTTTCTAGTTTGTTGGCATGCAATTGTTCATAGTATCCTGTGTTTTATCTCTCTTATTTCTGCAGGGTGAGTGATAATATCCCTCTTCTGATTTCTGATTTTATGTATTTGCTTTTATTTCTCTTTTTTCTTTGTCAGTCTAGCTAATGGTTTATCAATTTTGTTGATCTTTGCAAAGAACCAACTTTTGATTTTGTTGATTCTCTGTGTTGTTTTTCTGTTGTTGTTGTTCTCAATTTGATTTATTTCTGCTCCAGTCTTTATTATGTCTTTCCTTCATCTTGGTTTGGGATTAATTTGTTGTTCTTTTTCTAGTTCCTCCAGGTATGCAGTTAAGTCTTCAACTTCAGCTCTTCTTTTTTAATGTAAGCACTGTGGGCTATAAATTTCCCTCTCAGCATTGCCTTTGCTGTATCTCATTGGTTTTGATATGCTGTGTTCTCATTTCATTCATCTCAAGATATTTGCTGAATTCTCTGGCAATTTCTTCTTTAACCCACTGATTATTTAAGAGTGTGTTGTTTATTCTTCATGTATTTGTGAATTTTCCTTTTTCCATCCTTTATTGATTTCCAGCTTCATTTCATTATGGTCAGAGAATGTGCTTTGCATATAATCAGTGTTTTTACGTTTATTGAGGCCTATCTTGTGACCCAACATATGGTCTAACCCGTAGAAGGATACACTTGAAAAAAAATATATATTCTGCTCTTATGAGATGTAATGCTCCATAAATGTCTGTTAGATCTAGTTAATTTATCATTTTATAAGCTATCTCTTTCCTTATTTGTACTATGTGCAGATGTTCTATCCAGTGCTGAGAGTGGTGGACTGAAATCTCCAACTATTATTGTAGCAACATCTATTTTTTCCTTCATTTTTGCCAGTGTTCCTCTTGGGGCACCACCCAGATTAGATATATAATATATATTTAATATTATAGTTATTTCTTCTTTGTAATTTGCCTCTTTTTATTTGCCTCTTCTTCATATCTTATAAGAGTTTTGCATGTAATATCTATTTTGTCTGATATTAGTGTCACTACTCCAGATGTTTTTTGATTACTATTTGATTGTGACCCTGTTCCATTTTTTCCATTCTTTTTTCTTTTTTCTGTTTTCCTATCTTTTCAAGTTCAGATGCTCTCTCCTTGATTTCACTAATTCTGACCTCTGACAATTCAAATCTGCTGTTAAATGCATCTAATGCATTTTTAATCTCATCCATTGTGTCTTACATTTCCATAATCTCTGTTACTTTTTTTTCAGGCTTTCAAATTGTTCTTTATGCTCATCAAGTGTCTACTTAATATCCTTTAACTCTTTAGGCATATTTTCCTTCAACTCTCTGCATTGATTTAGGAGATTTGTGTAATTCCTATTGATGTGTTTTCATAAATCCTGTCATAAATCCTGTGTCTCAACAGGATTTTTGATTTGTTCCTTTGGATGGACCATATCTTCTTAGTATGGCATGTAATTTTTTGCTAATATCTAGGCATCTAAATTTGTTGCTGAATTTACTTCACTGCTCAATTTCTCTTGCCTAGTGGTTCTGTTTCATGGCTCTTCTTCGATTTTTGGTTCATCTTATTCTCAGTCTTTAAAATTGCCCAGTTTAAGTTATCACAATAGGGACGGGGCTCGCTAATCGTATACGGATCTGCCCCCAGGAATTTGGGACATGAGATGCCTAAAAGCAGTTTTTCTCCTGCAGTTTCCAGGCTGGCCAGCAGATGGTGGACATCTGTGAATCCTTCCTTATAGTTGTCCGTTTCAAACTCCACTTGCCCATGATTCTGGTCTGGCCAGAGCTGAGATTCAAAGCAGGCTTTGATGGCCAAATCCATTGAAAAAACAAAACAAAGCATTATCTGTCCTATGCCATCCCTCCTTTTTCCCAGGAAGGAAGTCTATTCCCTTCTCATTTGGCTGGAGTGAACCATGAATTTTATCCAGGCTGTTTGCCTTGAGTGTGGGGGATGGTGCCGTTCCTGGCCAAAGGTTAGCAACTCACAGTTTTCGTTTTGGTTTCTTTGTCTCTCTGTCTTCCCGTGCTGGCAACTGCACAGCACTTTTCTTGTCTGAAGATCCCTAAACCAAGTCCTCAGACAGCTTTTTGCTCTTCCTCCTTGTTTTTGTGAGACAGTTGAATCTTGCTTACCTATTTCAATGGCATCTTCCCAGCAGTTTCCCAGTTACCTTTAAGATGCAGTGACCAGAAACAGAGACCTTCACTTGGCTGCTATGCAGCATTCCTGGAGGGGGTGGGACCTCCGAATGGGTGACATATGGATCTTGGAAATAAACCTTAGATGCTGCATTCTCTGAGCTAAATTAATCATTAAGAAGATGGACATGATGAACAGACAGCAGCTGTCTGAGATGTGAGCTTCCGCCATGACCATCCCAGCAATGACCACAATAGATTGAAGGCCCTTTTCCTTGGTACTCATAGAAGAGTCCAAGAAATGGAAACAGCCACCAATAATGACTGATACTCAGCAGTTTGGTGAGTGAGAGCTGGGAGCCTGACTTAATAACATAATATTTACTTATTTACAAATATAATGAGATAAATATGATGTATACACACACAAAAGACCTTAGAAGATACGCCTATCTTAGCTTGTCACTGTAATAGGATTTCTTTGAGTATTTCACCACTGTTGTTGATTTTAATAATGAAGGAGTGTCACATTTCATATGCTTTTCTGGATATGTTTATGCTGATTATTATTTTCTCATTTTTTCAGAAAATGTGATTATATATGTCAAAAATTTTAGGAGTTTAAATATCTTTGTATTTATGAGATAAATTATTAATCGTTATCTTTTTTAAAATAAAATTGATCATTCAATATACTAGAAATTTACTGACTTCAGCGTTGGCTAAATAAAAACCGGAGCATTGGCTTAATAAAATTTTCAGTGTTTAATTACTTTAATTACAAATTACTTGCATTCATTACCATTACAATATTATTTTCACAACATGAATTATATAACCTTAGGTTCCTCTTCAAAGAAGTTTGTAAAATAAGGATTATCTGTTCTTTGAGAGTTTGCCAAAACTTATATGTGAATTTATTTGGATTTAGCATCATTTTAGGGAAGTGAAAGGGATTATTTATTACATAATTAGTTTCTTAATGATTATTGGATATTAAAATTCTTAATACTAAATGAGTACATTTTGACTATTTATCATTTTGAGAAAATACATTTTATATAAGATTACTTATGAATGCTTATAAACTGTATACACTATTTTAATTAATTTAAAAACATATAATCACTTATCCTTCTGTGTTTTTATTCAAAATATTATATATATGTGTTATTTTTCTAGTGTTTGTTATCAGTTTTCAAATGCTTACTATCTATGTGGATTTGGTCAATGGATTAAAAAATTTGTATATGAGTGTTTCCTCATCTTAAAAAAAGAAAAAAGAGGGGCATTTGTTCTAAATATAGCTTCCCACCAAACTGAGATGGATATGTCAGACCAAAGAAAGACACAGACAAGTCCAGGTTAGTGAGCAAGTGAGAGTTTATTACAGGGCTTACGTGAGGAAGCTTTTCCATGGTACTAGATCTGAGTCTGGTCTGTGGCCTAGAAATCTCATCCTTGGAGGCAGGAGGAGATCCTGGTGATTTCAAGGCTCAATGTCCATACTCACCACAAAGCGACAAGAGTCTCTTATATTACACCTCTACATATAGAAGAGGAGGGCATGTGAGGGGCAGCATAATTTTAAAAATATAATGTTCAGGACAAATAATGAAAGAACGGACATTCACAATGTTTCTCAGCAAGGCAGAAGTTAAATTTTCCCAGTAATGACATAAAACGAGCATTTACAATATTTGTCAGTAGGGCTGAAGTTACATCATTACAGTATTTATGTAAGGGACCTATTGATATGAAGGTGGTCAAGCAGGTCACAAAACAGATTACTCTCAGAGTTTGTTGGAGATAAACTAAGATAAGTCTAAGCATATAATATTTACTTCTCAGTCATGAGTCAGAGATAAACAGTTATCTCTCAATGCTGCTGTGACTAGAAGGGGAAAGAACTAGACGATTGTGGGAAAATGCAAAGCCATATATGTGACAGGGTTATGATTAGAATATCAACTTCACAGAGCTGAGTAAGAATTACATTAGTTAATAAATACGAAGTCCTTAGAAAACTGTCACACTATAAATGGTCAATTGACACAAACTATTAATATTTTATATAATTAATATTATTATTATTATTCCAAAGAAGCATTTTAAATTGTGACCATCTCGTATTTTGTTTGCTTGCTACTTTATTAATTTTTACACGTATATTATTTCCTAATTTCTATTTACGTTTTTTTCCTTGTTTCTGGCTTACCATTTTTTTTCCAATTTATTTTAAAATAAGTGCATTTTAGACTATAAATTAATCTCTGAAATTTAATTGAAACCCACACTATTCGATATTTAATTTTTATTATGATTCAGATCTGAATTTATTATACTATTCTTTATGTTTTCTCCTAAACCATGTAATTAGGAGTACATTTTTAAATTTGCAAAAACATTTGTTTGTTTTATTCTTTTTCTTTGTTGGTTTCTAATTTACTTTCCCTGTGGCCAGAAATTGTGTGCAGAATCACATCAACAGATAAAATTTGCTGAGTTAGCCTTTGTGACCTCCTATATTGCTGACTTTTCAAAATATTTCACATATACTTAAGAATAATTTTCTCCTTTTTCCTTTTTAAATATAATGATATAATTCTCTCTCTCTCTTTCTATTTTCTATATATCATCTATCAATTATCTATCATCTACTTATCTATCTCTCTATCTATCATCTATCTACATTAACTTAAAGCATCTACATCTGTAACTACTATGATTTTTAATTTTTTTATGCAGATCTTTATAGCCTTCTAAATATTTTTTGGCTTCACATTACTCTAAGAAATGTTTTATAGCTCCTGCTATGATTATAGTTTTCTAAATTCCTTCTTATAATTCTGTCAATCATTGCTGTGGATATTTGAGACTTTCTAATTAGATTCATAATAGTTCAGATTGATATCTTTTCTTGGGGAATTTTTCCTTATAATATTACATAGTGTATTTCTTTATTTCTGTAAGTGCTTTCTGGTTTCTATTCCATTTTATAAAAATAATATTGATTCTTCATATTTCTTTAGCTTATTAATTATATGGATTGGGGTAAAAATAGCCACACAGTCTTTATCCATTCAGAATAAGAATCTATTTCTTCATTCTTTGACTGAGGAAGCTCTTCCTTGGTACTAGCTTAGACCAATCTGCTTGGACTAATAGAAGGCCACATAAGTTACATCATGTTAACTTAAAGCCTGTATTAGTCAAGCCAAAGGGGTGCTGATGCAAAGTGCTAGAAATATGTTGGCATGTATAAAGGGTATTTATTTGGGGGTAGAAGCTTACAGTCACAAGGCCATAAAGCATAAGATACTTCCTTCACCAAAGTCATTTGTCTCATGTTGGAACAAGATGGCTGCCAGTCTCTGTGAGGGTTCAGCCTTCTTCATTCTAAGGCTCCGTGGTCCCAGCTCCTTCCATTCTCAGCTGTAGATTAGCATAAGGCTTGTGATTTCCCTGGGGCTTATTTCTTTCTGAGCTTTCTCAGCTGTTCAGGGTTCTGGTCTCTTCACTCACAAACTATCAGACAAATGGCTTGGTTCTCTCCCATGGGCTCCAGCACCAAAAACTCAAAGCTCTCTTCTGCTGTGTCATTTTCTCTGAAGGCTCCCCACCCCGCCCCACAACACCAAGGTGGCAGGGACTCAACGTCTTACTGACGTGGTTAAATCAAAACCCCAATCTTAATTTAATCAAGTAAAAGTGAAATCTTTGAATCTAATACATCCAGAGGAACAGACCAGTTTACAAACATAATCCAATATCTATTTTTGGAATTCATAAATAATATCAAACTGCTACAAAGCCTTTGTATTTTAGAACCACCCAGCTGATCAGCATTTCACCACAGACGCATGAATGAGCACAGCAAAAATAGCAGAAGAACCAGCCAGCTATTATAAACCAAAATTTTCACTTACAAATTGTTATGCTATATAAATGATTATTGTTTCAAGGTTCTAAGATTTAGGGTCATTTTTTAGACAGTAAAATGATAAATATTGTATCTTTTTTCTGTCCTTTCTCTGGGTATGTGTGTGTGTGTGTTTACGTTTAGATGTGTCTCTCTCAAGCAATTCAGTTTGTTTTTATAGCTAACATGTATTTATATTGTATGTGAATTTGAGACATTTATATTTATTGTAATTGCTGATATATTTAGTTATTTCTGCAGAATTTTTTATGTGTACATTTGCTCTTCTATCTTACTTAATTGTTCTGTTTTTATATTTTTGTTATATTTTTATATTATTTTCATTTTCTTGGATTATTTGTTGTTATAAATTCTATGCTTTGTCATTTAGTGATTACAAGAATTGGCTTGAGAACATATAAATTTTTCCAACGAAGAAAAATTATTGTTCATTTTTATTCTCTTGGTTAAGGTATAGATTTTGTTACCCGTTGAACACTGGTCCTCCCCATCTTATTGAAGCAGTTGAACTCTTTAATTTCACATTTTTATTGTAGCACAAAATTAGCTTTTAGTAAGTTTTGCAGTTAAAGATAAATTTCAGACATACCTGATATCCACACTTGCTTTAACTTTTAGAATTCCTTGCTTATTTTTTCTATTCATTTTTATTTTACTGTAATCTACCCTGAAATGATTCTTTTAATACATTTCTCTAGATAATAAGTGTACTTAGTATTTATGTTATCATATTAAAAGATAGGGTAGTTAGGTATAGAATCTGTATCTTACAATTATTTTCCTTTAAGAACTTCCAGATTTATTGTTCCTGATGAAATTCTGCTATCAAATAGCCTCTCCTTTTTAAGTTATCTCTCTTTTCCTCCTTTATAGTTTTGGAATGTTTCATTTTAATTTGATATCCAATAGCTTTCTGTGATGTATGTAGGTGTGAAATTTTTCAAAAATATTTTACTAATTAACAAAAAAAAAAAACAACCACTGTATTTACGCACTGTTAAAAAGAATGAAAAGAAAAGCCACAGACTGGGAGAAAATCTTGAAAATCTCATATCAGATAAAAGCCTTGCATTAAAAATATCCAAAGAACACTCTACACTCACCTATAAGAAAAAAATCCAACTACAAAATGGGCAAAAGATCTGAACAGTCACCTCACTAAAGAAGATATACAGATAAAAAATAAGCATATGGAAAGATGAACAATATGGTATGCAAATTTAAAATTGTAAGATACAACTACAAACCTGTTAGAAAGACTAAAATCTAAAATACTGAATACCAAATGTTGGTGGTGAGGATTTGTAACAAGGGGAGTCTCTCATTCATTGCTGATGGGAATATAAAATGCATAGCTACTTTTGTAGACATTCTGTCAGTATCTTACAAAGCTAAACATAAGCTTACCGTATGATTCAGCAATAATGCTCCAATCATTTGCCCAAATGATTTGAAACTTATGACCATGAAAAAACCTACACACAAATGTTTACAGAATATTTATCAATAATTGCCCCAAATCAGAAGTAACCACCATGTCCTTTAATAAGTAAATAGATAAATTGTGATAAATACATGCAAAGGAATATTATTCAGAGATAAAAATACATGAGCTATCAAGCCATGAAAAGACATTGAATAAACAAATGCATTTTGTTCAGTGAAAAAGCCCAATGTGAAAAAGCTACATACTCTATGTTTCCAACTATATGACATCCTGGAAAAGGCAAAACTATAGAACATAAAGAGATCTGTGGTTGCTAGGAGTTTGGGGTGGGAGTGAATAAGTGTGGGGTAGGAGAAGGATGAAAAGGTAGAGCACAGAGTATTTTTAGGACAGTGAAACTATTCTGTATGATACTTGACAATATACATTTTTCAAAACCCATAGAATCATATAACACAAGTAGTGAACCCTAATGTAAACTCTGACCTTTAGTTAATAATATTGTATAAATATTAGTTTATCAAGTATAACAAACATTCCACACTAATGCAAGATATTAATAATAAGAGAAATTGACTGCAGTACATGAGAGAGAGGGATGAGGGTGGAGGGGATACATGGTAATTCTGTACTTTCTTCACAATTTTTCTGTACAACTAAAACTGCTCTTAAAAAAAGCCTATTAGTAAAATAAAATTAAAAACTTGATTTGAACACTCCCATCTTTCTTTTATTCTGGAAAATTGTTAGCTAATATGCATTCATCTATTTCTTCTCTACCATTGGCTCCATTCACCATGTGGGGAATTCTATAAGCTATAGATTCAAATTTCTCAACAAACTTACACACTTTTGTTAATTATTTATGCTATACTTTTGTTTATTAATTCTCACTCTGACTGTGATCAACTTCCAGTTACCACAAGAATGTGTTATTTGTCTTCTTAAAGTCACTATATAGTTTATATATAAATATCCTCAAAATATTGCTATTTTCTGTCATCGTTCTTTGGCTTGACTGGGCTCAGCTAATCTATTCTCATTTAGTATCTCTCATAAATTTGCAGTCTGATTGTGACTGGGGCTGTGAAGACATTTAAATGCTCAGCTGGGCTGGATGTCCAAGATGGCTTCTTTGCTCACGTATTTGTTGCCACAGCATTCCTTCTCATTTTCTCCCGTGCTCTAAGAGTAGCATGGACTTTGTAGTCCTCAGAGTTCCAGGAAGCAGGACATGGAAGTGGCCAAAAACTGATATAGCATGTTGCACAATGTCTGTTTTGTCATATTCTAGCAATCAGGGAAGTCATGGGCCCAACCAGTTTCAAAAGGGTAGAAAAAAATCTACCTCAACTCTTGATGGGAAAAGACTATGTGAAAAAGTAGTTACTGCAACCATGTATGGAAAATATGACATGCCACACACATGCATTTTAATTTTTTAGAATTTCTAGATGTTTTATCTGTTTTGTTTCCTTAACATTAATATCTCCTTGTTTTATTTTATAATAAATCATTCATTTTTAACATACTAAAACCTCTGTGTTCACATTTTCCTGTTCGTGCTTTCTTCCAACATATCCAGGTTCTCCGATTGTAACCAAATTTTATAACAATAGGCTTGAGATCCTACTGTGATACTGTGGATTTTCTGATTCTGTTACTTGTTCAGCAGTTAGAAGAACAAGAAAATAAATACTTTGTCTTTGTCTTCCACAATCTTGGCTCACAGTATTCTATAAAGTCATAGTCCAAAGAAAGATAATGTTACCACAATGTTAGACTACTTTGGTAAATGAAGGAGCTCCACTTTAACCATCGGTTTCACCATCGGTGTCATGCAGAAAAGCTGGATCCTTTAACCCATTACACTTCAGAAGACAAATGCATGGCCATCACCGTTTGCTGCAGGACCCAGAATAATCGTATTAAATAACTTCCTTAATGTCAACAAGAAATTGGGACGACAGCATTTTCAATTTCATATCAATTTTAATTGATTTTTAGACGGTCACTAAATCACAGAGCTTAAAAGAATCTGAAGCTATGCTCCCAGATAGTGCAAATGTGAGGTGAAATTATCACTGTCCTGTATATTCCAGGTAGACTGTAATGGCGAAAATTAATGGTGGTAGTTAGTGCTAAGTGGGATAAAAACCAGAGGTTTTGGAAAGAAAGAATTGTGTACAAAGGTTCAGGCCTTTTGCTGAGGTTAAATCATTGTTTAGGTGTTCTGTTCAATCATAACAAAACTGTAACTGCACATGTTCCAATCCAACTCTTGAAGGGCATGGGTTGGGGCAGCTGCAAAACCAAAAGATGCACTCGGCACAGTGTCAGTGTCAGACATAAGCTTTATTTATTGGGTCTCACAGAGAGGAGATATTTATTTTTGTGGCAGTGGACCAGAGAATGAAGATAGTGGTCTGTGAAGAGGTGGAAAAATGAGGGGCAATATACAGGGACTCAGAACAAAGACATTTCATAACAGAGTTTCTGCTATGGTCACATGAAACACACAAGTGGGATCTGGTGATGTTATTGTAGGAAAGAAGTGTACAACCTGGAGAAATTACAGTCTATGATACCATCTGTGAGGAGGTCTGTTACATTTTAATTTGTGTCCTGGGGCATGCAGGCAGCTGCATGCTGTGGGCTGAGTTTCCCTTAAAGAGGAGGAGCCAGGGCTGGGGACACATTGAGCCCTCCATCCACCCCCACGCAGCAGCTTACATTGCCCAAAGGACACACACTGCATCTACATTCCACAACAGTACAGCATACAACAAAATGCTAAGAGTTTGCCAACAAAAGCTAGTAAACTTATAAAGATATGTGCCAAAGCCAAGAGAGGCAGTTAAACCAATTAGGCAAGGAATCAATAGCTAATTTATCACTATGACTTATGTGCTCTTGTATATGATTTAAAAATTGTGAGACTTTATGAGAATGATCAGGAATATATACCAACACTGAATATTAATGAGATTCATTATCAGATGGAAAGGTTTTCATTTTCAACTTGTCTATGGTTCATATTCTGCCATGTCAGTAAGATGTTCCAAGCTGTTCAATTTGCAGGAGTTACAGTCCAAGGCAGATTGTTCTGGTATAACAGTATACAAGCAACAATTTCATTAGTAGATAACATAGTACCAGGTAGGGTGGTTCTATGAGAAGGCTTCTACTACCATGTATTTTCACCTTCTAAATTTTCTGAGTTCTCTATGGTGACATCAAAAACTAGTTTAGGCATAAGAAGAGTCCACATAGATACACTTACGGCCGCAGCTATTTGCTATCCTGTTTGGTTGCCTTTCTACTTTCACCTGTCAGCTTTTAGGGACCCAATGGGGAGGCCTCTCTGTTTGGAGTTATCCAGGACTTCTTCTGAGCCTAGGATTTTCAAACTGGACCTTGTGACCAAGGTCTTTGGTGGGCTTTATTCTGACCGTCTGCCTTCCCTCTTTACTAAACTAACCTGCCTTAACTCCCCTCAGGGAGTTTACACCCTTATTCTCAAAGGAGAGCTGAAGGATGATGATCTTTCTTTTGTAGCTGTTTCTTATTAGTCAGAGGCAGTAGTCCCTGCCTGAATGGGGTGTGAAACTTTCTGGCTATTTTATTGAGGTTAAGGAAAGGCAGAAAGGCATGTCTAGCACTTTGGTTGGAAATGGATGAAATCCCCACATGACTAGCACCTTGTTCTGGAAGGCATTCATTCTGGAAGAAATAAACAGAAAATGAAGTGTTTACAAAGACTCTTAATATGTTTCATACAATTTATAATAGAAGAGATATCATATTTATAGATATATAGGCACAGCATTTAATACTAATTAATACACAAGTTCCTTTTTGAGCTGCAGTTAATAGATCTAAGTTCCAAGTTTGTAATACCATACATGTTGTCTCTTCATGAGAGCAAGCCATAATGCCATTTGTGCTTGTTTAACTTTTATTCACATTATTTTGGTAATTATTTCACCACTTATAATATCCTTCATGCAGCGAGCATGCTGCAGCACTGATGGCCCTTGGAGGGAAACTCCAGTCTTCCACCAGCCTGGGACACAGTGCCCTTTGGCATTATGAAACAGATCCAGTCTGGAGGCAAGTCTATTGTAAATCTGGCCATATCGAACCATTGCCAGCTGCTGTAGGAGTCTGAAATAACAACATGTTTTCCATCCACTTCAGGAGCCATGTCCAGAGATGTGGTAGATCCTTTTACTATTTTACAGGTCATAGTGACTGACCTAGCCAATAACTCAAATGGAGAGGCACCATACAGGGCACTGGGGGCCTGGTTTGAATGCACAAGAGAGTTTGACAATACTTAAGTTAACCTCTTTTAATTTTTGTATTCTTTTAAAATACTTCCAATGCAGTGTATAACATATCAAATGAACTTAACTATTTTTATTACTTCGCTTTTTACTTTAAACTTTTACCATGATTACATTAAGTAACAGGTATTTTACTTTACCTGTACAGGAAAAAAATACTTTTTCCGTTGCTTTATGAAAACCTAAGATTCCTAATGGAATTATTTTCCTTCTACTACTGCCATAATATGCAGATTGAGGTGGCTTCTGACAGGTTTTTCTGTTATGAAGTTACTTTTTGTTATTAATGTTAATCCAGGTTTCTATTTAATAATGGCTGCTGGAATTACCAATTTAAATATTTCAGTTTAGAAAATACTTTTGCAAACTACCTATAACCATGTTTCTTTTACTTTTAAATAAACTTATTAAATTACAATTAGTAACCAGTAAAATTTACTTTTATCCATTTAAGTCTTGTATTACATTTGTCATTCTGTTCTGTGAAAAGTAGTCATTTCACTTTAGGACAGATCTTTATTTTATTAAACACGAACTTAGAATTTTTTATTATTTTATAGATTTAATACATATAATGCTAATTTATTTTACTAATATCCTATAAACCTAGGGAGATTACACATAAGGCAAAAAAAAAAAAATGGAAAAACTATAATTTATGCAAGAAATGTTTTTCTTTCTCCTCCCTCCCAGGAGACTAAAACCTCCTTTCTTCTTTAATAAAATTCTAAAATTGTGAATAACCTTACTAGTAGACTGACTGCTAGGTTCTGGAATATATTATAATTGTTTAATTTGTTTCAATCATAATTTGGAAAAGATCTTTCCATAGCTTTCAAAGACTTTTCTCTACTTACTGAAATTTGGTAATTGGATTAATTACCCTTAAATAAGGCTTTTTAAAGGTTTCAATTGGGAAATTATGTGAAAAACTGTAATTTTTAATTCCCCAGCTTAGTAGATAAGGATTTTAAAGAAAAATTACAATTTCCTATTTTGTTACACCTGGCCCTTTTCCCATTCTTCTTCTTTTTCCTTATCTGAGGAGGAGTCCATAGGGTCTCATGCAGGGATGGTTAATATGTTCTGGACCTGTACTCAAGGCAGTTTGCAGTGTCTAGCCCAAACATATCTACAAGCCAGGGTTTTTGACTGATCATTAACTTGGCACAAGCAATCAGTTAAAGAATCCTTCATCTCTGCCTATGCCAGGTGCATATCTCTTTCTAATTTCAATTCTTCTTCTAAGTAGCACATAGAGGCCTTTCCCACTTGTTCTGCCTCAGTAGCCATATGCAAGTCCCCTAACAGGGGCCATGCTATAACTGCTGCTATTTAGTGGTCTCCTTTTTTCTTATTTAAGTGCAGCTGCTCTGCTACCTGCTGTAGCAAAGCCAATATACCTGCTGGATTTTTTTTCAGACATCCCCATATTCTCTCAGCAGTCCCCATATCCTGGAAGGCAGCCACCCCTCCTCACATGGACATTATAGGCCAACCCTGGATTTCCCTCATGGATTCTCCCTTCCTGGATCTCATGCTTGCTACTGCTGGTGGTTCTTTGGTCTGGCTGGTGGCTCACTAATTGTTTCAACCCAACTGTTGAAAGGCATGGGTCAGGGCAGCCACAAGACAAAAGGAGCACTCAGCACAGTGTCAGACATAAGCTTTACTTATTGAGACTTAGAGACAGGATTCTTTCAGGTGGCAGCTGTCCAGAGAATGAAGATAGCAGTCTGTCAAGAGGTTGGAAAATAACAGGCAATATATAGAGTCTCAGAACAAAGACATTTCATAAAAGAGTTTCTGCTAGGGTCACATGGAGCATACAAGTGGGATTTGGTGATGTTATTATAGGAAGGAAGTGTACAGCCTGGAGAAATTACAGTTTGTGATACCATATGTACATTGTTACCCTGTGAGGAGGTCTGTGACATTTTAACTTGTGTCCTGGAGCACGCAGGCTGTTGCCTGCTGGAGGCTGAGATTGCCCTAGAAAAGGAAAGCCAAGGCAGGGGACCCACTGAACCCCCACAGCATAGAATACAAATGGGCCTCTAAAGTTTCTCTTTTTATTTTTATTTTTTTTTTGGTGTTTCTATTAAACCCTCCATTATCCACAGTTATTTAGTTATGCACAATTAAGCAATGCTTGCTTCTACAAAATTAGATGGATATCAAATGTCTCCTACCAAAATATCCACCATAATAATTGCCCTACTCTTTAGAATTTTACTATCATTTTGATTTGTTTTCATTAAGTGGTTATCTTAAGGGTTATAGTTGAATGGCATATAGTTTTCATACAGTGCCCAGAGGGAACTGAGGATTCTATAAACATAGATGTGATGGTTGGAGGTAGGGTGGAAAATAATGCTTTTGAAAGCAGATAAGAGGACATGGGAATGCAAATATTATAAGAAAAATTAGAATACTTCGACTACAACTCAAATTTAGGAGATACCACAAAATATTAAAATCACCAATGGAACTAGGTATTTCTGTCTAGACATGCAAAAATTTGTAACTTGTAGCTGTCTGGTGATAAATTGAAATGATTTGTATATATTTAATATAATATATATATTATTTGTAAACATATCATATAAATTATACATATATATACACTTAATATATGAATGTTTCTGTCTTCCCACAATCCTGTCATTTCCTAACCCTATAGGAGGGTCTTTGTTCAATCATAATGAAGAGAGGATAAGAGAGACAGAAAAATGAAATTCAGACATCACCAGTGGTTCTAAGCCCATGAAACTACAAATAGAGAAAGAGGACGAGTTTAGGGACTTGATATGTAAGTAGGTCATAGAGTAGTTTAAGATTTAAGAAGTACAGAAAGTAGATTCTGTGTATGTTGCTTTGAGTGGTGAATTGATTCCCATTGATGTTCTTTGAGAAAATCTAGTAAAAATTGCACTCCTTTAAATTAGTATTTGATGCTAAATTATGCTTTCTTAAAGCAAATTGAACCACTGTAGGGCATAATTTATATCTGAACCTCACTACTAATTGCTTTAGCTAATGTATAATAAAGTGTATAGTAAATTCAGAATTTAAAGGGAGTCAAGAAAAATGCTTTCTCTATTCTTACTTATTTGTTTTTACTCGCAATTATTAAAAAAAAAGCCATGTATAGAAATAGAGTGCATTTGCTTTTGGAAGTGGGGTGTGTGAACTCTTATTTGTTAAGAAAAATAATTTAAATGTAAAGGATTTGGAATCCTCTAGTAAATATAAGAATCTAATAACATTTCTACAATACTGTCATTTTAAAAGAATTTGAGTCAGAACTATAAGTTGATTTAAAATTTACTGTAAAGTTTATTTGGAAATTACAATTGCATATCTGTATTGAGGTTTTTAAGAAGAATATTTGAAAATTTAGTATATGACTATATGGCTATCTCTTGGAATTAGGGGTGAAGAATCCCACAGTCCTCATTTCTAGAGTTAGAAATAGTAGGCCAAATTAGAAGAAGCTTAAATATTTGAACATGGATATCAAAGTTGGCCATGTAGGTACACATTCTGAAGTCTCTCATTCATTTTACCTAGGATATTCTAAAAATTATCCAACTACTAATATGGTCTAAACTCTGAACAATCATGATTGGTTATTAATTACAATGCTGTCCTGATAAATCACTTTTAGTCCTCCTATTTTATTATTTTCAAAACAGAAATAAGCATTAGTCCCAATGTGTGTGGTTACTTACAATATCATTATTTAGACAGCAATTTTTCAGTGGGTGACTATGAGAAAATATTTTCCTATTTATATCAGAAAACTATACAATTATTTTAATCCAAATATGTTTGGTTTTTGCATGTTAAATATTGAATAAAAATGAACATATTCTGGACTTTCTATTATGATATTTAGTACAAATTTAAGTTTATGAAGCTCTGAATATGCTATGATGTTCCATTATACTATGATACAATATAACTCTCTAAACTTTTGCCTTTCAACATGGAAGAACCTTGAATTAAGTTCATTGAAATAAAAAAGATACTAAGGACAGAAATTGTGTCTCACTTATATGCCTAGAAGTACAAATTTGCAGAGATAGGAAGTAGATTAGTGGTTACTGGTGGGGATGAGGGAAGGCAGGAAGAGAGATTGTGTGTTTGTAAAATTAAATAGGAATCAATAAATTGATAAATATAACCATTAAAGCTCTGAGAAGCTAAATAAATAAATAAATGAAATCATTAAGAAAGATTTGAACAAAATCCAACCCATAGAAAAAAGACTTTATAATGAAATGTATTATTTAAATTAATATAGTTCAATAGAAATTAGAAATTCATTTTATGTGTTATTTGTTCAATGATTTAAAAATTGTTCTGTAGAATTTTGTTATTTTCTAAGTCACTTTGTGGTTAATAACTCCATGCTATAGAACATAACATTTTATATTGCTGTGTTTTTTTTTTCCACATATAAGATAAACACTAGAATTGATTTTGCTAAATTGAAAAAAAAATTGACTGTTGTGATGACTTTTATTATAATTCAAAGCCATGTGAATACATTATGTTGGTCCTTTGTTCTTATCAATAGATAGATAAGAGGGTTATTCGTTTAAGGTCTTAAGAAACATTATAAAGAGATGATCTTTCATATTACCAATTATATAGATACATATAAATCTTTCCATATCTATATCTATCTACATATATATAAAATCTTTCTCTAAAAATGAATTAAATTCTCTCAGGGGGAACAATTTTACCTAAGCCAACATTTTGTATTGCTTTGATACATTCTTTAAAGAGATTGTATTGATAATAAAGCATAGACATTGTTTTAGATCTGTGTTTAATTTGCTAACAACTCAGTTACTGATCTACAGGTTCAGAGTTATTTCAAGATGCTGTTTACAGTAAAAATGAAAAGAAATAGTATGGTAAGAGGTCATCTGGAAGGAGATAAATCTGTACTTTAGAAAGAAAATGTCAATCATTGAAGTTTTGCTGAAATTATGTGCTAAAAATCCATACTTCTCCTTTAGGTAAAAACTTAGAAATAAAAAATATAGACTCTTTCCACATGTATACATAAGGGAAGTATATAGTTCATGAAATGTGACACAATGACCATTTTACACACATTATATACCATGGTTCAGTTAGAAGTGATTCAATTTTGGATAATATAACCTTGAACTACACTGTCTTTGTTTCTTATAGTTCTACCATTTGAAGCATATTATGTAAAAATACTTTATTATATAGCAATACACAATGACTTTCTGCTACCTTTAAATCATACCATTTTAGGTCTGTTCCTCAACTACGTAATATTTATATTGTCCAACAGAATGTGTATATTTCTATAATTATCCCTCTTGAGGTCATCATTTAGATTTCAAATGGCAATTTGAAATCCATCTTGAGAGACTACTTTAAAGAAAGGCAAGACACAAATAAAAATAAATGGATGAAATTAAAATATCACCTATTTTTACTGCAAATGCTGCTTATTATAAGTTCAAATTCTTCTCAACTAAATCAGATATGCACAACTTGTTTTATTTCAATATTATGTCAGAACAATATAACAAAATTCCCCATGATTATTGAGATTGTTAGAATTCCCTTACATTTTACATTGGTCTTGGTTTGATCTTGAGGAAAGTGAAACATCCTTTTAAAAGTATAAAGAGTAAATGAAATGAAATGAAATGAGATATTCTTAGAAGCCTGTGGTAAAGTAGTTATGGTGGTTCTTTACCTCATTTCATCTTATTAGAGTTCATTAAATCATGTTGGTAAGCATATATTTGTTCAAATGCAAATACAGTCATATTACTTAAGGAAAGAAACTGTATTTACATTTTATAACTTTCAAAGTTCATACTGTAGCTCATTTCCTACAGTATTTCCTCCATAAATAGAAGGTAAGCAAATCAATGTATAAGTAAAACAAAGAAATACATCATTGGTCTTCGTTTGCTCTAGATTATTGTTGATGCAGAAAAGACATTCTTCAAGAGTTATTTTGTTCACATAGATCCAAATGAAGAATGTTTTCAGTTGTCAAGTGTAGTTTCTCTTTTATAATGTGCAATTAATTGCTAATCTACCTATTTTTTCATGTGTTTTAAAATTCTCTTCTTATGCAAGACTAGCTAATTTGTTATGTTGGTGCAAAGTAATTGCAGTTTTGCATTGTTGAAATTTGCTGTTTGATACTGGAATACATTCTTAAATAAATGTGGTTATGTTATACATCATTTTAATGTGCATTTCTCACTTTATATTTTTTGCTAATGACTTATTACTTGCTGTTTATTTTATATTTATTTTGGACTATGGAAATGATGTTAGACAAAAAACAAATTCCAGTGATTTTCTTATTTGAGTTAAAATGGGTTGTAAAGCAGGAGAGACAACTGCAACATCAACAACGCATTTGGCCAGGAACTGCTAACAAATGTACAGTGCAGTGGTGGTTCAAGAAGTTTTGCAAAGGAGACAAGAGCCTTGAAGATGAGGAGCGTAGTGGCCAGCCATCAGAAGTTGACAAGACCGACTGAGGGCAAACATGGAAGCCGAAGACCTCAACATTGACCATTCTGCGGTCATTTGGGATTGAAGCAAATTGGAAAGGTAAAAAAGCTTGATAAGTGGGTGCCTCATGACCTGACCAAAAATTTAAAAAATCATCATTTTGAAGTGCCATCTTCTCTTACTCTATGTAACAACAACAAACCATTTTCAATTGGATTGTGACATGCGGCAATAAGTGGATTTTATATGACAACCGGTAAGGCTGGACGAAGACGAAGCTCCAAAGCAGCTCCCAAAGCTAAACTTGTATCTGAAAAAGGTCATGGTCACTGTTTAGTGGTCTGCTGCCGGTCTGATCCACTACAACTTTCTGAATCCCGGTGAAACCATTACATCTGAGAAGTGTGCTCAGCAAATCGATGAGATGCACTGAAAATTGCCACGCCTGCAGCCAGCATTGGTCAACAGAAAGGGCCCAATTCTTCTCCACGACAACGCCTGATCTCACATCGCACAACCAATGCTTCAAAAGTTGAACAAATTAGGCTCCGAAGTTTTGCCTCATCTGCCATATTCACCTGACCTCTTGCCAACTGACTACCACTTCTTTAAGCATCTCAACAATTTTTTGCAGGGAAAACCCTTCCACAACCAGCAGGAGGCAGAAAAGCTTTCCAAGAGTTCATTGAATCCCTAAGCATGGATTGTTATGCTACAGGAATAAACAAACTTATTTCTCATTGGAAAAAATGTGTTGATTGTAATGGTTCCTATATTGATTAATAAAGATGTGTTTGAGCCTAGTTATAATGATTTGAAATTGATGGTCTGAAGCTGCAATTCTTTTTGCAACAACCTAATAAATCTGCACATTCCAATATGCAAGAAATGTTTTTTTTTCTTTAATTTTTTCATAACTAAACTCAATGTTCTTTTTTTTTTATTCCTCCATTGGGTGATAATTAATGTTAGGCAATTTAAAATTACTCTGCTCTTTTTCAGTGGAGATATTCATGTCCTGGGTGGTATGAAAGAGGACATTCATGAGTGGATGAAGGATGAGCACCTGGACATAGGCCATTATTGTGCCATGCTGGTATCATACAAAATTATTGTTTTCATATGAGCCTTCAGTTTGATTCTTGGAAATCAGTGCTGAATTTTCCAGAAGTCCAGATAAAATGGCAAGAATGACAGGCTGAGATTGTCTCCTTGCGCTCTTACATGGCACAGATTCTTCTGTCCTGTTCATACTATGTTGGCAACAGAAGCACAGACATTCAAACATATACACACCACAACAGAACTGTGACACACCTGTCAATATATCTGGGTTGCCTTTGATTGCATGGGGATTATTCTACTTGTCTTTCTCCTTTGGGTGTAGGTGGGAGCCACTCTTGACATGGGAAAACTCTGTAAGTCTTTCTCTAAATGGCCTTTATAAGAAATCTGTATATATATATTTCTTTCCCAATGAATAAACTTTTATTTCTTTTGTTTTTATTGTGGGTAAAAATCAAAATTTTTCACAACACATAACAATATTTGTAAGATGATATATAAATACATATGCATATATGTGCATTTGCTTACATAAATGTTATTTTTTATATATATATATATATATATTTTTTTTTTTTAAAGGTGCTTAGATTACCTAATTATTACTCAGAAATTACAGGGATTCCCATGTTCCCCACCTCCCACACCTCCCACAACATCCCACACCAACATCCTTCATCAGTGTGGCACATCCCCCGCAATGGATATACACATCCTGGGGCCTTGCCACCAAGCATAGACCACATTTCACATCATAGACCACCCTCTCTCCTACACAGTTCTGTGTGGTATATGCTGATGCAAAATGGCCTACATCTGTCACTGCAACACCACTCAGGACAACCCCCAAGTCCCGAAAAAGCCCCTGTATTTCAACTGCCCCTCCCCTCCTTGCCCCGAAAAAGTCCAGTGGCCACCGGCTCCACCTCACTGTTACAATTTCTTCCATTGCTTGAATCACAATATGTCTACAACAGAACACCACCAAGTCCACTCTATTCCATAGCTCCTCCCCCAAACCTGAGGAGTTTGGGATGGTGATGTCCACTCCACCTCCAAATGAGAGAGGGCTTATTTCCCAATGGATACGGTGGATGGGATTATCCTGCCTGCAGCTGCAGGCCCTCTCCATTCCCTGGGATGGCCGTTGCCCAGAGTCGTCTCCTCGCCAGGTGACGTGGATGAGTCCATTGAGCTGTAGGGTAGGAGTTGCAGCTCCACTGAGATTCCAGGCACAGCTGGCACATAGGTAGGCCAGAGGCTCCAGTCTCTGGAAGTACACCTAAAAACTCCGGCATCACATATGGGTTTGAATAGAAGGGACTGATGGACCATGTGCAGGAAGGACTTATTTGAGTCCAACTCTGTTACTCTCAGGAGCACAGATTCCAAAGAAGAGTCCACTAATAAGGCATCAATCTCTGGGGCTATCCCCACTTATATAGGACCTGGGTGTCTCCAGAGCCCTCAGGAGTCCCTCTGTGTGGGGTGATATCCACTTTGGTGTTCTATGAGATCCTACTGAGGTGTGCGTAAGCATTACCTCTGGGATGATCTCCCGACTCTTTGAAGTCTCTTAGCCACATGAACTTATTAATTAATTGTGGCATCTTGCCTTCTCCCTCCAGAGAAGATAGACCCAGACATCTTGTTCTCCATTATTGGAATATCTACGGTTATTTTATTTGCCCACATCAACCCCAGACTAGGAAGAGAAGCTACAGGGCACAGCATCCCACCTGCCTATCCTTTCCTCAGGGATCCATTAAATACATTTCTTGCTTTTCTTCTGACATCCGCATTTCTTTAATCCAGAAAAACATTTCAAATCCTTGAGTTGAACAAGCTTTGCTCATGTATTATCTGCATCATACCAAATTTTTGTAGTTGTCTCTGGTTTAATTTATAGAATATAAATTTTGGGACTCAAAATTCAGGGAAAAATAAATAAGTCCTTGCCTATCTCTTTTTGTTATGACATCTCTCCTTAATGCCTTCTTCAAAGCAATAAGCATAAAGTATCTTAAATAGCTATTGGAAAGAATGATGGCTTGTGGGCTAAAAAGAAATAAAGAGAGCAATAAATAATAATTAAAAGATATTATCTGATTACATTTTAAAAATAGCAATTTAGTTTTGGCATTCTTTATTCAACATAACAAAGTTATTTGTACAACTGCTTCTTAAAACTGTAGACCTGTAATTAATGACACCTAGTTCATGAAGTGAATTTAGTCAGTCTCACAGTAGATACTCAATGTTTTGCTGAAGGTGTTTTGCACTGATTATTTTCCAGGTAGATAACATGGCTGGAATCTACACACACACACACACACACACATGCACACACACATTCACACTCAAACATTTGCCAGATAGGTGTAAGGATGAAGTGCAGGGGAATAGTGAAAAACCCTGGAGAATAATGATGAGAACTTTTTGCTCCTTGTGAGGATGGTGTTATGATCAATTCTACAACATTTTGAGGGCTTGAATTTCTCTATTCCCCTGTATTGTTTAAATGTCTTCAAAAGACTGTATCCTTTTCCAGCAAAGATAGTAAAGACTTTTCCTGTCTTTGTGAAAATCTCAAATCTTCCATCACTTTCTTAAATATAAGAGAATCATAGTAAAATGCCATCATGTTAGGCTTTAAACTAATTAAAACATTGTTTCCTGATCACTAAACAGCAGATACCATTGCTACTCAACACTTGCTTTCCGTGCGTTAACAACTTCTCTTTTGTTATTTTAACTTACTTTTATTTGCCACAATTTTCTTTCACACTATCTTTCTGAAGAAAGATTTGTTGTAAATATTTGTATATGAGTAAATACAAAAACCAAATATGAAACAAACTATGTAAAGAAGCTCAGAATAGTCATCAAAAGAAGAGAACGTTTCAAATTGACTAACACCCTGAAGCCTCTCGGCATTAGCAATATCCAAGACTGCTCATCTTCTTTGTTAACACTAGTCAAACTTTTTTAATGTTTGCAAATGATTCTGATATTCAATAAATTGTATTTAGAATATAAATCAAGACAGTTTTACATATCACTTTTAATGTTGCTTTGAGTTTTATGTATATTTACATATACATAATTACCATGTATATGTAAATATAAAATATTCCTCCATATATATTGGTGAATATTATACTGTATTGAGAGATTTGTACATGACATACTAAAATATGAAATAAGATATGAAAATTAGGTACAGAAAACAAAGATAGTCTACTTACACTGCAAAACAACCAGACTTAAAATTCACTGGTAAGTTCTATTATGTACAGCTAGAGCGATACAGAAAAGTGAAACAAGACTTGAATTCAGGTTTGAATTTTTAAAATCTCAAACGACTTGATAATAGTACAGGGGAGACTGAAAAAATTGGCACACATTGATATAATCAAGCAGTCAGGTTGTATATTGGGTCAAACTATGGGGTAAGATTAGGCAATTATCTTATAAGGTTAAAAATATGACATTCTCTTTGACATACTTTTAGAATTGTTTGTGCATTCATGAAATGAGCATACAAACTGCTGCATTATCAGTACTTGTCAAGGATTGATAAGGATGTAAAGATAAAATAGCAAGTTGCATTAGTAAACAATATTGTGTTTATTAAACATAATACCTTGTAGTCATTAAAGAGATGCCAACTCCATATGTTTTAACAGGGAATAAACTCCAGAATATACTGTAAATTAAATAGGTAAGACTTCAAAACAATGACTTTATTATATTATTATTTGTGTAAAAATGTTTTATCTCTATGAATATAGTAGAATAAGCATGGGCTAACTATGTAAGTCTAGAAGCATAAGAAATATCTAATAACATTGGTAATGGGGGTCTGGGTGATTGAAAGACATGGTGGAAGGGTGAGGTATATTTCACTAGGCATACATATATTTCCTATTTAAAAATAAATTTAAACAATATTTTTTAAAACATTGCCAACACACTTCCAACTTAATCATATCTAAGATTGTGAATAATGAAGATAATGCTCTGCATTAAATCAATATTTCTGAAATTTAGAAATTATGATGAACAAATAAATCTTGTTAAGGTTTTCAACATGCTTAATAAACAAATAAATAATTTTGCAAGAATAGCCAGAAATAGCAGCTATATAAAGCAGGGGAATCAGAGAGACTGAGAGGGGAGGAATTTCCTTGTTTGTTTTCTGATTTTGTTTATTATTATTATTGAAATAATGAAAATGTTTTAATAATGATTGAAGTGATTAATGCATAACTATGTGGATATACCAAATACCATTGACTGTACACTTTGGATAAAATGCATGCTTTATCAATATTTACCAATAAAATTGATTTGTTTTTTAAAAAAATAGGGTGGGTTGGGGGAAAAATACACCAAATGTAAGATATGGACTATAGTTAATAGTAATATTTTGACGATGCTCTTGCATAGTTTGCAACAAATTTATCACAACAATGCAAAGTGTTGGTGGTGGTGTGATGTATGGGACCCCTGTATGGTGTTATGCATGTTTATTTTGTAAGTTCACAACTTTTACTATACACTTATTGTTTGTGTATGTTCATGTATAAATGATATACTTCAATAAAAAATTTAAAAAACTGATGTATTGAGCAAATATACACCAAAAGTTGTACCAACTTCAGGATGTATTAATTCAGCTGAATAAATTGTGCTTGTTCAGAATTAGCAGCTATATTTTCTCTATATTTGAATAATGAGGTCTTTCACGAAACTACTGTGTATTCAATAGATTTCAACAAAACTTAAACATGGAATTCAATGATTGTATGTTTCATTGATTTTGCTCAAACTAGTCAGATAACAGAGGAAGACAGCTATTGTCCTTCTGAGTGTAAATGAATGACTCAGTTAATATGTTTGTGGGTGTGCATGCAAACATTTGTATATTTAATTTAATTTTACAGAGTTCATTGACAACTAACTTGTGAATCACAAGCTAATTACCATGTATATGTAAACTTCTAGATGAAATCGTTGTTATATAAGGAGCCCAAACCCCATTGTTTATTTAATAAGAAAAGAGTCTAATCCTAGGACAGTACACATGCAGTCAGGAGAGTATTGCACTTGACTGCTTGAGGAGCTCTATTAATCTTCCTACTCTGCTCCATTTTTACATTTTACAACCTGGAAAATATCCCCTCCCATGATTAAAACCCTGGGACTATGCCTGTCAGTTATGAACCCAATAGTGTCAAGAACTTTATACCTCTCGTCTCAGGTAGCTAGGATTTATTCCTTTGGAAGAGGCAATAACCATGTAGTTAGTGGATATTTTGCCCTCATAAATTCTCCATAACATAATTCATTGCCATGAAACTCATAAAAGTAGCGGGGGAATTCTGATTTATGATCTGGTTCATCACAAAACTTTGAGGACTGGAATTCAAATATACAGCACATGGCCACATGTTCAATTTCAAAGGAAAACATACAATGGATTGCTCTTTCAATTAAAAAACTCTGAAATAATTTAAAATCACATAATTTGATTCAATGTTCAAACTGTCATCTTAAGCAAAATAATAAATTTAGCAATTTCTCACTGCAAATATTTATTATTTATTATTTCAAACTTAATATTTTATTCAGACTGAAGAGTATGAAATTTATTATTAGTTTGGTGAATTTTTCTTTGGCATTACTATTTAGATGCCACACACACATACTTCTCATTGCTCTTTTAGTGATTGTAGCTCAGTGAAGATTTGCCTCTCTGAATAACTAGCACAGAATACATTACCTTTATAGGGGGAAAGTGTTCAAGAGCCTAATTCTAAACAACTTTGAATTTTCAAACTGCACATTCCATTGTGTACAGAGTTTTCTTGGATTGGTAGTATTCAATTCTACAAGAATAATGTGAACTTTCCAGATTCTGAAAATAGTGGGGGGCAGGGGGGCAAGTGAAAATACTTGGGAAAAAAGGGAAAAGGCCAAAGTTGGGAATCAATTCTGAAGTCTTGGTTGCCCTGCACGTTTCTAAAAACATTTAATTATTTTAAAAATACAGCATATAATGTGAAACACATCATGTTCTTAAACTTTAATTATTCATATATCTGTGCATTGGTCTCTAAATAGGATATATGTGTTGCTGGGAAGATGAAAGCAATTATAATGGCTTTTATTTAGATTTTAACTCATCCTTTCAATCAATATTATTATAGTTTCTAATATACATGAGTATAGTAGAATATTTATATATTTTGTTTTTTTAAGTGGAAAGGGTTGGTGATAAAAAAATAAATGGAGACTGCTGAACAAGTTAATGGAAAGCAAGAATTTTTTAAAAAAGAAAAGCAAACAAAAGGACACAGATTCAAATTTTCAATTATTGATTATAAATGAGGAGCAAAGTATATGAAGTGGTAATAACAAAAATAGTCTCAAAATGTAGGTTTTCTCACATCCCAATTCTTTTTCAATGTTTCCATATCTTTATGTATGCATAATTGGAAAATATCTTTTAATTTGAACTGCCTCTGGATTACTCATTTTTGCTTATGTCCTAAGAGAGAGAATTTTTAAAAGTTTTCTGATAAATTTTATCCTTAATTTCAGACAGGCTTCAAAAATGTAGCAATAAATAATAAAATTCTCCCATGCTGTGATTTTATACACATATATATGCCTACTACATATGCATATGTATGCATATAGATGTAATATAAATGTACAATTATACACATGTGCATATATGTCTATATTTCACATTTATATTTAAAATGAGGTTTAAATAATATATTTATAGTATATATAATTTATATAGTATACTAGATACTATAATTTATATTAGAGTAAATAGATAAATATGCATTTGAAAAAGGATGTTCTTTTTTATATTTGAAAAACAGGTTCAATTAAAACAGAAATAAAGTATAATCAACACAATATTCTAACACAAGAAGAAAATATACTTCCCTATCTGTAGAAAGCCAAGAATAAATCTGTGCCTTGTATTTTTGTAATTTCAGTAACGCCACTCTATATCTTATGATTTCATCACATTTTGGAAGTGGGAGAGCAGGGGCTTACATTATACATTCAGTTCACAGGAGAGTTAATGTCCTCTCCAATTCACACAACACACTTCAGACCCTTTATCCTCCCAAAGGGAAAGGGAAAGGACAAAGAGCAGCCAAAAATCCAAGAGTCACAGCATCATGACCTTTCTCCACACCTCTCTCCTTGTAAATGTTAACATTGCTGAAATGTATATTTTGATTTTGACTTTGAAGAAAATATTCCTACTCAACTTTCCCACCCCCCAAGAAAAAAAAGGCAACATATAATGCATTTTTTAAAAAACTGTCAGAACTTCTTTGTGAATCTAGAGAAAGGACTATCACTATCACACAGAATTGATAGTGCAATTGAAGTTCAGTGAAGGCAAGAACATGTGCGGCAACCAGCAGGGAAGTTTTATAAATGTTCCTTTTGCATAGAATATAAGTGACCTCTGAATAAGGAGCAGAAATTTTATAAAAATGGCAACTGCTCCAGTTTCCCACTAAATCCTATTGAAGAGGCTCACAGATTTAGTAAAACACAGAGAATGGTTACTATTATTGCAACTAGACCTGATCAAGTACTATTTGAATTTTGTGTGCTCCAGGCACTAAAAATATCTTAGCCACATTGGATTCTATTATAATTGTAACCCATCTATTTTACTCTTACATACTAACACCTTAAAGTCTTTAGGGATGTGTTCATGACAGTAGCATTAGAAATATATAGCCCTCAGGAAAATACAATTTATTGATCAAAAATAATGTCTTTATAATTCATTATATTTATAGTAAACATTATTACCTGTAAAATTAATAAAGTTATATTTCCAAATTTAAGACAGTTGTCCCTGTATATTTCAAAGCAGTAGGGGAGTTCAATTATAATCAGTAAAATAACGTTTCATGCAAGTCTTTTTACATTTTAATGTAGAAAATAAACACAATGGCAGAATGCTAAAATATGTACCATACTGTAATATATATCTTGTAAAATTTATAAATTATAACATGAATATGGTTTTTACCAATTATAGTTAAACATCAACTTTCTTTTGCAAATAAAAAAAATTTATGCAAGTAATTTTAAGTAGTGGATGTTTATAATTAGCTTTTTCAACTGTTTGAGTATTAAATGGTAAATAATAATGGTTGCTTATCAAATATTTTTCCTCTTTGGCAGCTTGAGGTATGAAAAGTCCCTAAACACTGAGCAGAAATCCCTGCCCTACTTCTTAAAGACAGGATGAGAAGACCATGATAAGTCTGGTGTTTGACTGTCCAAATACTATGCATGACAATGTACATAAATTATTTGCTTTAATTCACAACTACACTAGCAAGTTATATTTATGAGAAAAATGAGATTTAGAGAGCTTAAGCATCTTATTTAAAATTATGTGGCTTAATGAATATCTGTTTGCACTCGGTTTCTTTGATCACAAATAACAGATATAACACTAAGAGAATGGAGAAATAAATTATTAAGGCTCAGAGCCATCTTACAAAATTCATGCATACAGATCCAACTGAGCATCAAATTGTGGTTGTTATCAGGTATTAGAGAGTTCTCTGTGGTCCCAAGTGAGTCATTCTTCTCCAAAAAATGTCTGCCTCTGCTCTCCTATTTTCATGGTATAATTTGACCAAATTTCACATATTACAGTCTCAACAACCTGATTAATGATCCTTTCTCAGTTTTAGTTTAGTTAAGATATGCATTCTTAGGCCAATGAACTTACAAAATAATAAAATCACCTTATATGAGCCAACTTACAGTTGCACCCAGGAGAATAAGAAATTAAAAGGGTAAGTCTAAAAAGTGGCTACTACAGTAGCAGAACTTATACAGTACTTAGATCCCAGGCTAATTGATGCAAAAGTTGAGTTGAATTCTAGTCTGCTTTCTTAAAGAAGTCTTTCACATTTTGCTCTTGTGCTTTCTTGTTTACTTTCTTGTCCAGAAAACAGTAAGTAACTGCCATAGTTTAAAGCTGTCAACAGCAAGATAGATTGTACAAAATGTTGGGTTTCAGAAATATTAATTTGATGGGAGGAAATTACATGCTACCATAGTTTTGGTACTTATGTTGAAAGCAACTGTAATAGGAGTGATGATTTCCTGAGTCATTTCTGTCATTTGTAACTTTGTAAAATCAAGACACATGAGCATTTTAAATATTAAAATTAAGACACACGAAAGGTTAGAATTAATTAATTTCTAAATAATGTAGAGGGTACATAGACTCCATATAGTTAGTACCTTGCATTTGGCATAAGCACAAAAAGATATGGAGAAATGAAGATCTATGAATTTTGATATCTAATTAGGAGTAATGGGATGAAAAATTATTTTAGATTTTATTTCCTGTGGAAGTAGGAAATTTAAAGTGGAAAGTGCTTTTACAGGTACTTTTAAAAGGATGATAGAAAGTGTGGAGCATTTCCATAGCAAAGATACATTTTTAAGCCATACTGCTATGCAGTGCTCTATGACATAGTGTAGCATGGTAATTTATAGAATGAACTCTATAGCCAAATGCTAAGCAATGTCTCAGACTTTTGACTTATCTATGAAAATGGTCAAATTACTTTTCCTTTCTGTGTCATAGATTCTAATTTGTTAAATTGACCTAATCTTTGTAGTTATTTATTAGCATCCCAGTGAATATTAAGCAAAAGAATGCATCTAAATGATTTAACAATGTCTGGCATATAGTAAATTCACAATACATATTAGCTATGGTCTTTTTAAGTATTAGCTATGATCATTTTAAGTGAGCATTGTGTTCATTTATTTTTCAAGTTAAACATTACCTGTGTTTGAATCTCTCTTCTGTTATCATATAGCCATGGAATTTGAGTAAGTCACTGAAACAATCATAATTTTATTCAGTAAAATAGTTGATGATAAGTGAATGTTATTTCCTTGCTAATACAAAGAATTCCTTGGTTGAAGAGTGTTGGCACTGTTAGAAATGCCGAATCTCAGGCTCCTCCACATCTACTGAGTTAGTATCTGCACTTTAACAAGATCTCCTCATATAAATGTTTAAGGCCATTAAAGGTTGAAAAGCAGTGTGTTAGTTTCTTTCTTTTCTGTACAGTGTTTGTTTATGGTTGATGTTCCATAAATAATTGTTGATTTACTATCCCATATCTCCTCTCTGAAGCCAAAAAGAGAGTTCAATGCATACTCTTGAGATATGCTGATTGAATTCCAGAATTATACAATTTTATGTAAATTTCAGGTTTGAGGCCAGATTGTGAGAAATTAAATAAAAAGAGATATGGTAAATGGACACTAAATGGCATTAAAGGATTTAAGATGATGGGAAGGGGGTCACAGAGGGATGCCATGTTTATCAAAATTGAGGTCTGTTATTTCTCTAGTCCACTTCTCAGTCCCAACATAGCTTCTTAGGTTACATAAAAGCTTCCTGGCTCCAACCTACAGGTAGAAGAGGTAGCATTTACTTCTTGAATGTGCAGACTTTCAAGAAATGTACAACAGTGTATGAGTAGGTGATTAACAAGACTAGGATTCTGAAACAAGGACTGATTTCCCGTTCTGTTCAAACTAATTCTGTGACCTTGAAAACTTCATTTGCAAAATGAAGCAGCTGAAAATTGTGACATTTGAAATTCCCGAGTGTAAGCAACAATTTGTTCTTATCATATTAAATTGTGATGAACGTATCTAGGAAATAGATATACAAGCTCCCCAACTTCTTATTTTTACCATCTTTCCCTGAAAACATACCCAATTCTTAACAAACCTATAATTTGATTCAATTACCCTATTTTAAAAGTGAAATTCTATCACTGTCAATTTACCCACCCAAAGAGGGTGATGCTTTTTAATATGTCTGCTTTTGGTAATTTATTTTAAACAGAAGAAATAAATTTTAGAGAGAAGAATAATGAAAAGAAGTCAGAAAACCTGCGCTTCTGTTTATTCCTGGCCTTACCAAACTAAGTAACTTCAGATAAGATTCAGATGTCGGGAAGCAGATGTGGATCAAGTGATTGGCCTTCCGTCTACCATATAAGAGGTCCAGGGTTCGATTCCCGGGCCTCCTGGTGAAAAGCAAGGTGGCCCGAGCGGAGAGCTGGCCCACTTGGAATGCTGGCCTGCACGGAGTGCTATTGCAGCAAGATGACACAACAAAAAGAGATACAGAAGACAGTCAATGAGAGACGCAGCAGATCAGGGAGCTAAGCTGGCACAAGAGATTGAGCAGCCTCTCTCCACTCCAGAAAGTCCCAGGATTGGTTTCCAGTGCTGCCTAAAGAGAAGACAAAGAGACACAGAGAGCAGTGTTTAAAGTAAGCTGCTAAGTTTTGGTTGTAAAAGCAAGCAAACCTCAAAAGCACAGGAAAATTGTATAAAGCGGGAGATCCATAAAACATGATGCCTAAGATTTTTAGGGACCCTAAAATATGTCTGTATGTTCAGCTTTATCACAGCATTCTGATCATTTAGCATAACCACTGCTTTGACAACTGAATAAAAAAATAAGACAAAATTTTATTTCATGTGATAATCAGAGCTAAAATACAGTTCTGTGGCTAATGAGCAGCCGGGCCCAGACATGTTAAAATTAGCAATTGGACATGCCCCATAACAGTCACATTACACAAAAAATAGCATTCTGGAACGCGAATATTTTCATCCCGATTTTGCAGGTGCCCAAATTGCACAATCTTAAAAATTATTGGCTCACAACATACACACTTGGCTTTTACAAGAGACAGCTTCATTTTGCCACACATTTTTTTTTACTCTTGGCCCCATTGTACATTTCTATGAACATAATAGTTCTCAAAGAAATATATTATCTTTGGACTACCCAGTATAATAATGAAAGAAATTGGACAGTTGTGTGATGACTGACAACATGAAAATTATAGAGTGGCAATTTTATCCTACAAATAAACAGAAAGTATCTAGCTATATATTATTGCGCATGTGTTTAGGGTGAATAAAATTCTAAAATGAAATGAGTCGACTAAACTCTGCAGATGGATGCTGTCCTAGCTGGACAGATTGCTTTGGAATGTGGAGGAGTTTGCAAGTTGATGGGAACAGTTTCCTTTGCTAGCTCTTTACAAAAAAGCAAAATATGAAACAATCAAAAAGAGTATCTTCTTTAAACTTTCAAAATCTTAAAGTCCTAGCGTTTATGAATAAATGATACCAATATAAAGGAAGAATTTTAATTGCTTGAATTAGGTACAAAACAGTTTTAGAATAGTTTGCCGTATTTCCATCTCTATTTGTACTAATACTTCCAGGTATCTATTTACCTATACTATTTGTTTTAATACCAAGGCATTCCAATGAGATTCTGGGATTTCTGGTATTTTGAATAAGATATAATAATGGTGGAAAGTCTTTACTTGTATGCAGACAGTTCTCTGTTGGGCTACAGAGATCTCCCTCTAATGTTTAGAGGAGAAAACAAATCACCAAGGGGAAGTGGAAATCTATGTTTGGTGGATATAGAGTGTTTGTAAATAAAATTAATTAAAATAAAAAATCTTCCATTGTGGTTGACAATGAGATATATCACCCAGATTACAAAAAACGAAAGCCTTGATGCCCAGCCTCAAGGATTACAGGTAGCCCACATCCCTACATTCCACCCCATTGGAGTCTGCCTGATCTAAGGCCCCCCTCTTCCAAGGCCATGCACTTCCTAAAGCAGCCTGCCTCAGATGACTGAGCAACACAGAGGTGTAAGAGTCTGGACATTTCAGCTAAATATAGGACAATTCTGATAGACATTAGCTTCAGAACTCATCATGGAATTCACCAATTCTTTGTTGAGACTGCATTCCATTTTGACTTTTCCTCTGCCAGAACTTGCTTTCTCTCTATTCCTTTCGTTGGTGTTGATGCCTAATAAATATGTGAATCCCCAAAATCTATCTCAACATCTGGGTTTGAAGAATCCAATCTACAAAGCCCATCAGAATCAAGAAAAAAAAAAAAAAACAGAAAAATAATGGTGGAGTTTGTCCATGTGACTGCAATTTATGGTGTGAAAATATATGGCTAAGGAAGAAGCAGTTGTTAAAGGCTCTACCAAGGAACATACTAAGAGAAAGAGAAATGGTTCCCTAGAGGAAAAGAGGATGTGGAGGTTTCTTAGAACATTTCCACCAAGACTCAAAGGAAAGAAGCACTCTGGCTCATTTTACTAGCATACCTTCACTGTACACAAGCACATTTGGAATCCAACCAACTAATTAGCCCTTTGCCTCTGATTCCATGCATTCTCATTTGGTACCCATATAATTTTATGTATTTGATTTAGTTGGTCATTTTATTTCCTATTGAAAATAAATAAATTCAAATTCCATTTTAGCTTCAGAGTCTTGAGTTTTTGGTTAACTGGATTTAGTTGCCACCCTGACCAAAATTGGTGAGGTGTTAAAAATTAAATTTCCTTGCCATGCAAAGCTAAGGACAAAATTCTGAAAGTTGGCTTATTATGAACCACATATTGAATTGTTATACGGAGAGGATCTGCTGAGAATTAAATGGCATCTTAGATATTTAGTCCATGGTTTGAAAATCTAAAAGAATTTGTGAGGTTGGAAAGGTAAATGAATTTACTATCTTGATTTGCTTAAGCTTCCATTTTATCCAGGGACATATAAAGAAGAAGGATAGGTTAACTGAAGCAAGCTGACATACCAACAATCCTTTGCGGTGGTGATAAAGCCCGCTGCCCCAGCCTAAGAGGAAAAACTCTAGCAAAGGGTTCTGGCTGATACCAGCAAGGCCTGCTGACATTCACTCGATGGCTACAATCCTACCTCCCCATTCTGCTTGCTAATTAACAAACTGAGCCTCAAGGACTCCTGGCCCAAACAGCCCCCGTAGTCTTTGCAGCTCAGGTAACAAACGGACTAACCATAAATCATGTCCCCTTAACTCTCCCCATTCCCCCACAACCTCTCCTTTGTCTCAAGCCGCCATAGAAGCTGCTGTCCCCAGCTCACTTCTTTGAGCAGAAACCTCTTTTGGTACTGCTCCTGCATTGGTGCAACTTTAGCTCAATAAACTTCTTCTGCACCCCTTTTTAAAGTCTGTTTGTTTTATTTCCAGCATAACAAGTTTTAGTGCTTATTCCTTTTATTTGAAAAGACATGCTTTGGCCCTGCCCTGTACCTATCAAGTATCTTATGCTCCTGTTTGTGACCTCAGGGTCTATTTCTTCTACCGTCTGAGCTCCACCAGCTACAGGACAGAATTGCCTGAGTTTCTGACTCTGGACTTTTTGGTTTTTTGGTTTGTTTGTTTGTTTGTTTTACTGATTCTATTCAGTATCTCTTTTAGTATGCACCCCTCTTTTAGAGTTAACTCTCTGGATTTCTCAGATGTCATACAGGTAACTCAAAATGGGATTCACTATGTATCATAGCATATACTTGTGATGTGCCAGAGGGGATAAAACAGTTCTAGAGTCATCTATATTCCCAGGGGAAAAAATAAGCATTCCCATAGTCTAAAGATTCTACTTTGCATGCATAAGCATCAAATAAACTTGAAACTTTGAGAGAATTTGGCCCTACCATTAACAAGTACTCTGTTCTTAGGGAAATGCAAGAAACCATTTTCTATCCTTTTGGGTACTTTATAAAATTTAGTTAAAAATAAGTATAAAACACAATTCAGTTTTATTTGAATGTTGAATTTAGAAATACACAATAAGTGCCATGAACAATACTGTAATGCTATAATCACTTTTCAAATAGTGGTATATGTCTGTGGCAGGAGTCTGGTGTACACAACACACATATGTGAATTGAAACTTTAGAGTATACAAAAAGTCTGTGTTGAGTATTCCGTTATTAATTAATAGCACTTCCATAAGCCATTTTTGGGAAACACTCTTTATTTGGGGTATATTTTCAACTCTGGTGAATGTATCAACTTTGTTATTCTTTCTTATCATGAAAAGTGAATGAAAATTTAAGATGCCATGTCACTTGAAGGCTTGATAAATATAATCATTGTTAGTATTTCTGAGTGAATTATTATAACCATTTGGAGTGTGATACTTGGATTTTTTTGAAAAAACATAGCTAGCAGGACAGAAAAGATCTGTGAATTTGTGATCTATCTCTGCCACTTACTAATTTTGGTAGTTTGGAGTTTTCTGTACCCCAGAAGAGTATGTTCTAAACTTATCCCATTTCTGTGGGTATAAACCCATTGCAAGCAGGATCTTCAGTTAGGGAATGGCCCGCTAAATCAAGATGGCTCTTAATCCTATAACTGAGCTCCTTTATAAGCAGAATGAAATTCAGACAAAGAGAGAAAGCCAGATGGAGCAGACAGAAGCTGAGCATCAATAGAACCCAGAACAGAAGAGGCCACAAGAGGCTGTCATGTCCATTGCCATGTGACAGAGAAGCCCAGAACCAAGGATCACCAGTAGCCAGTCCCAGAACAACAGTCTTTGGAAGAATGCATCATTCTGATGCTGCTTTGATTTAGACTTTCTCTTAGCCTCAAAACCATGAGCAAATAAATTCTTGTTTTAAGCCAAATCATTGTATGGTATTTGCTAGTGCAGCCAAGGAAACTAAAACACTAATTAAGCAACATTGAGTTAATTATTTACCTTTTCTAAGCTTCAGTTTTCTCAGCTGTGAATTGAAATATCAATAGGATCTATTGAAATATCAATAGTATGATTTGGTTAATATTTAATTAGAAAATATATCAGGGGTAATGATTCAACAGTTTTAAAATGTTGTATCTGTAAGCATAGATATCCCAGTCTTGACCTCTGGTATTCCACAGTATTTCCAAATCCTAGATTTAAAAATTTCCCAAACCACCTTCTTTTACAGCATTTGGAGTGATTCAGTGATGAAATTATGTATTTGCTCATGGAAGAGGAAGAAAATGGATAATGGGGTTAAATCAGCACCAAAATTTTAAATAATATATAAAACAGTTCATGGGTGAATTCTATATAGACACACATAGCATATTTTGCTAGAAGGCAAAGTTAGAACATTAAGTGTAATACATTATACTAAACTTATTTTAGAGCTTTGTCTATCTTCTATGAAGTCAAATTTTATTGATTTTAGATTTATGATCATTTCATAAATCCTGTTAAGTTTCCATAAATATATATCTGGTTTTGCATAATGATTACCATGATCTGAATATACAGTCAAATACTTAAACATGCCCTAAATAATCCTATGAAGCTCATATTGCCAGCTGGAGAAATAAAGACATGCTCTGAGAGAGATAAAGGCAATAAGGAACTTGTGAATGGTTGGAAAGCTATATATTTATAATTATATAAATTTATATATTTAAACAGAAATATAGATATTAATAAGATTGTTAGTATTATAAACATGGCTGCTGTTTATAATAAGCAGGTTTCAGATCATATATATCTGAAAATTAGTAATTTATACAATATTGAGATGAAATTAATTTTATGGAGTAATAAAAATTATTTACTTTGAACATTGGTTAAATTCTTCCTTTCCTTTTTTCTTTCTTCCTTTCTTTATTTAACAAAAAAAATGTACTGATACATATTAATAAAGCATAAAACCATCCAAACTGCACAGTCAATGGTATTTGGTATAATCACATAGTTGTGCACTCATCATGTCAATCATTTTTAGAGCACTTTCATTATTCTAATAATAATAAACCAAAAACAAACAAAACTCATCACCTCTCAATTTCTCTATGCTTCCCCTGTTAATCTTTTTCCTTCTCTCTAAGAATATTTGTATTTATATTTTATAAAAAACAGTCATATATATGCAATATCTCCCATATTTGTGATTTACATGAGGTTTCATTATCTTATACAATCCCATGTGGCAATTTTTAGTTTTCCTTCTAGTAATATACATAACCTTTCAACCACTTGCATACCTGTATAATAGCTCTGCTAGTTGCAAACACTGTAATGTGCCTTCACCATATCTATTCTTCTCCAAATATTTACAAACAACCTTTTTTTAACCAATTCTGCACAGATTAACCCTCAGATTTTGATGTTCTACCCTCCTATTTTTTGGTGACTTAAAGTCTAATTATTAATTCCATGAGTTTGCATAATATATTTAGTTCATAATAGGGCAATCATACAGTATTTGTCCTTTTGTGTCTGGCTTGTTTCATTCAACATAATGTCCTCCAGCTTCATCCATATTGTCATATGTTTCATGGCTTCATTTATTCTCACTGCTGAATAATATTCCATCATGTGCACATGCCACAATTTGTTGCTCCATTCATCAGTTGATGGGCACGTGGCTTCTATCCAACTTTTGGCAATTGTGAATAATGCCACTATGAACACAGGTGTGCAGATATCTGTTCGTGTCTCTGCTCACAGTTCTTCTGGGTATATACCTAGTAATAGTATTGCCAGGTCATAGGGCAAGTCTATATTCAACTTCCTTAGAAACTGCCGAACAGTCCTCCACAGTAACTGCACCATTCTACATTCCCACCAACAGTGAATAAGCAATCCTATCTCTCCACATCCTCTTCAACATTTACATTTTACTGACTTTTTAATAACAGCCAGTCTAATAGGTGTGAAATGATATTTCATTGAGTTTTGCTTTGCATGTCCCTAATTGCTAGTGATGTTGAACATTTTTTTCCTGTGTTTCTTTGCCATTTGTATTTCTTCTTTGGAAAATTGTCTTTTTAAGATTTTAGCCCATTTTTTAATCAGGTAGTTTGTCTTTTTATTGTTGAGCTGTGTGATCTCTTTGTATATCATAGATATTAAATCCTTATCAGATATGTGATTGCCAAATATTTTCTCCCTTTGACTTGGCTGCCTTTTCACCTTTTTGAGACAAAGTTTTTGAGGTGCAAGAGTGTTTAGTTTTGAGGAGGTCTATTTATCCATTTTTTTTCTTTTGTTGCTCATGCTTTGGGGTGAGGTTTAAGGAACTACCGCCTAGCACAAGATCTTGAAGATGTTTTCCTACATTTTCTTCTAGGAGTTTAATGGTTGTCGCATTTATATTTAAGTCCTTGATCCATTTTGAGATAATTTTTGTATAAAGTGTGAGAAAGGGGTCCCCTATCTTTCTTTTGGATATGGATATCCAGTTCTCCCAGCACCATTTGTTGAATAGACTGTTCTGGCCCAGCTGGGAGGAACTTGACCGTGCTGTCAAAAATTACTTGACTGCAGACGTGAGGGTCAATTTCTGAGTTCTCAATTCGGTTCCACTGGTCAATGTGTCTGTCTATATGCCAGTACCATGCTATTTTTACCACTGTGGCTAAGCAATACACTTTAAAGTCTGGAAGTGAGAGTACTCCAACATCATTCTTCTTTTTAAAGATCTTTTTGGCTATTCAGGGCCCCTTACAATTCCAAATAAATTTAATAATTTGTTTTACCATTTTTGCAAAAAAGGCTGTGGGATTTTTACTAAAATAGAATTGAATCTGTAAATCAGTTTGGGTAAAATTGACATCTTAATGATATTTAGTCTTCTAATCCATGAACATGGATTGTCCTTCCATTTATTTAAGTCTTCTTCAGTTTATTTTAGCAATGTTTTGTAGTTTTCTGATTACAGGTCCTTTATGTCCTTGGATGAGTTTATTCCTAAATATTTGATAGTTACTATTATAAATGGATTTTTTTCATATTTCCTCCTCAGAATGCAGATTAGTAGTGTATAGAAACACCATTGATTTAAAAAAAAATTTTTTTAAAAGATACTTAGATTGCATGTTACACAAAAAAATATAGGGATTCCCATATGCCCCACCTCCCACACCTCCCACAGCCTCCCACATAAACATCCTTCATTAGTGTGGCATATTAATTGCAATTGATAAACATATCCTGGGGCTTTGCCATTAAGCATGGACCACAGTTCACATTTTAGACCATACTCTCTCCCACACAGATCTGCATGTTATACGATGATATAAAATGGCCTATATCTGTCATTGCAATGTCACTCAAGACAATTCACAAGTCCCAAAAAAGCCCCTATATTACAATTGCTTTTCCCTCTCCCTGGCCCCAGTGCCTCGATTTTTGCATATTAATCTTGTATCCTGCCACTTTTTTCAACTTGTCTATTAGTTCTACTAGCTTTTTGTGGATATTTCAGGGGATTCTAGATATAGGATCATATCATCAGTGAATAGTGAAAGTTTTACTTCTTCCTTTCTTATTTCAGCTCTTTTTATTTCTTTATCTAGCCTCATTGCTCTAGCTAGAATCTCTAGCACAATATTGAAAAACAATGGTGACATTGGGTATCCTTGTCTTTTTTCTGATCTCAGTGGGAAAGCTTTCAATCTTTCACCATTGAGTACAATGCTAGATGTAGGTTTCTCCTATATGTACTTTAAAATATTAAGAAAGCGTCCTTCCATTCCTAATCAAGAAAAGGTGCTGTATTTTCTGAAATGCTTTTTCTGAATCAATCAAGAGTATCATGTGATTTTTCTTCTTCAATTTATCAATGTGGTTTCTTACACTAATTGATTTTCTTGTTTTGAACCACCCTTGCATACCTTGGATAAAACCCACTTGATCATGGTGTATAACTATTTTAATGTGCTTTTGGATTCTGTTTGCAAGTATTTTGTTGAAGATTTTTACATCTATATTTATTATAGATGAATTCATTATATTGTTCTGTAATTTCCTTTTTTGTAGGATCTTTATCTGGTTTTGGTATTAGGGTGATGTTGGCTTCATAGAATGAATTTGGTAATATTCTTTCTTGTTTAATTTTTTGGAAGAGCTTGAGCAAGATTGGTATTAGATCATCTTTCAATGATTGGTGAAATTTAATTGTGAAGCCTTCTGGTCCCAGACTTTTCATCTCTGGGATTTTGATGACTGTTTCAATCTATTCACTTGTGATTGGTTTTTGAGGTTTTCTCTTTCTTCTAGGGTCAGTGTAGGTGGTTTGTGTATTTCTAAGATTTTCCCATCTCCTCTACATTGTCTATTTTTTGGCATACAGTTATTCATAGTATCCCCTTATGATCTCTCTTATTTCCGCAGTGTCAGCAGTAATGTCCCCCCTCTCCTTTCTGATTTTATTTATTTATGTCTTCTCTCTTTTTTTCTTCTTCAGTCTAGCTCAGGGTTTGTCGATTTTGGTAATCTTCTCAAAGAACCAACTTTTGGTTTTATTGATTTCTCTATTGTTTTAGTTATTGATTTCATTTATTCTGCTCTGGTCTTTACTATTTCTTTCCTTCAGCTGTTTGCTGTTCTTTTTCTGGTTCCCCCAGGTGCGCAGTTAGATCTTCTTTTTTAGCTCTTTTTTTTTTTATTTTAACCATTGAGGGCTTTAAATTTCCCTCTTAGGATGGCCTTTGCTGTGCCCATAGGTTTTGATATGTTGTGGTCTCATTTTCATTCATCTCAAGATATTTGCTTAATTCTTTTGCCATTTCTTCTTTGAAGAATTGATTACTTAACAGTGTTTTGTTTAATCTCCATATATTTATGAATTTTCCCTTTTTCCATCCATTATCGATTTCCTGTTCTATTCCATTATAATCAGAGAAAATCATTTGTATAATTTCAATCTTTTAAAAATTGTTGATACTTTTTTTGTGGCCCAATATATGGTCTATGTTGGAGAAGGATCCATGAGCACTTGAAAAGAATGTATATCCTGTTGCTTTGGGGTGCAGTGTTTTATAGATGTCTATTAAGACTAGTACATTTATCATATATTCAAGCTCTCTGTTTCTTTATTGATACTCTGTCCAGATGTTCTATCCAATACTGAGAATGGTGCATTGAATTATTGTAGCGATATCTATTTCTCCCTTCAGCTTTGCCAGTGTGTGCCTCATATGTCTTGGGGCACTCAGGTTAGGTGCATAAATATTTATTCTTAGAGAATTGCCCCTTTTATTAATATATAATGAAATTCTTCATCCTTTACAACAGTTTTGTACTTAAAATCTATTTTGTCTGATATTAGCATCAATACTCCAGCTCTTTTTTGGTTACTATTTGCATGGAATATCTTTTTCCAGCCTTTCACTTTTAAACTGGTTGTGTCCTTAAGTCTGAGATGAGTCTCTTGTGGACAGCATATAGATGGCTCATATATTTTTTTTAGCCATTCTATCAGTCTATGTCTTTTGAATGGGGATTTCAAGCCATTAATATTCAATGTTATTACTATAAAGGCATTACTTCATCAATTTATCCTTTGGCTTTCTGTTGTCACATAATTTACCTTTCCTAATAATCTTCATTTCTTTACTCTTCTCCAAGTCTCTCACCCTTGTTGTTTCCTTTCAGGCTGCAGCACTCCCTTTAGTATCTCTTGTAATTGTAGTCTTTTGGTAATATATTCTATCAGATTTTGTCTGTGAATACTTTGAAGTCTCCTTCATTTTGGAAGGACAGATTTACCAGATACAGAATTCTTGGCTGGCAGTTTTCCTCTTTCAGTACATTAAGTACATTATACCACTTTGTTCTCTCCTCCATCATTCCTGATGTGAGGTCTGCACTTAATCTTATCGTGGTTCCCTTGTATGTGATGCTTTGCTTTACTCTTGTTGCTTTCAGAATCTTTATCTCTGATATTTATCATTCTGAATAGTAGCTGTCTCAGTGTAGGTCTATTCAGATTTAATCTGTTTGGGGTGCATTGTCCTTCTTGTATATTCATATTTAGGTCTTTCATAAGTGGTGGGAAGTTTTCAGTTATTATTTCCTCAAATATTCTTTCTGTACTTTTTCCATTCTCTTCCCCTTCTGGGACAATCATAATGTGTATGTTTGTGCATTTCACATTGTCATTCAATTCCCTGAGACCCTATCCCATTTTTTCTATTCTGTCCTCTTTCTGTTCTCCTGTCTTTTCCAGTTCAGGTGTTCTGTCTTCAAAATCACTAATTCTGTCTTTAAGCAATTCAAATCTGCTCTTATGTGCCTCTAATGTGTTTTTAATCTCATCCATCATGTTTTCATTCCCATAAGCTCTGTGACTTTTCTTTGCAGACTATCAAATTGTGCTTTATTCTTACCCAATGTCTTCTTAATATTCTTTTTTCTTTAGTCATATTTTCTTCAAAAATTTTTAAATTGATTTAGAAGAGTTGTGTGATTATCATGGACTAATTGTCTTAAATCCTGTATCTTTTCAGGATATTTTGTTTGTTCCTTTGCCTGGGCCATGTCTTCCTGTTTCCTAGTATGGTTTGTAAGTTTTTGGTGATGTCTAGGCATCTGAATATGTTGGTGAATTTACTCTGATGGCTGATTTCTCTTTCTTGCTTATTATTTTTTTCACAGCTCTTCTTGATATTTGGTACATCTTATTCTAAGAGTTTTAAATTGCCCATCTTAAGTTACAAAATCAGGCCAGGGACTCACTAATAGGGCACAGATTTTCTCCCAGGGGTTAAGATAGAGAGGAAAACAAAACAGTGTTTGTCCATGAAATTTTCCAGACTGGTCAGGAGATGGCATTCTCCATAGAGGTGTTTCAGTCTTGGCTTCCCGGTGTTGTTGTGCTGAATCTTCAGAGCAGAAATTCAAAGCAGGCTCTGCTGGCCGAATTCACTGAAGAAATGCTCCCCAACTCCCCCTCCC
This sequence comes from Cabassous unicinctus, assembly GCA_029593785.1. Taxonomy (NCBI): domain Eukaryota; kingdom Metazoa; phylum Chordata; class Mammalia; order Cingulata; family Chlamyphoridae; genus Cabassous; species Cabassous unicinctus. The sequence goes on along the minus strand of JAQZBX010000353.1, from coordinate 28,730 downwards.
TTTTCCTTTGAAACAGATGACAGGGAGGAAGATATCTGCTCCCCTTTCAGTCAGCTTCAGTGAACCAGGGGTTTTACCTCAGCTGAATATCTTGGGGTTAGGGGAGGGGGCCCCCTCCTGGATGGTGCAGCATCTTGGTAACTCACATTTGTTGTTTCAGGTTCTTAATCTCTCTGTCCTTCACCCTCCTGGGAGTTGTGTAGCACAGTCCTGGTCTGCTGACCCCTAAAGCAGGTCCCTTGGACAGCTTTTGGCTCCTCCTCTTTTGTTTTTGTGAGATCATTGAGCACTGCCTCTTAGTCTGATGCCATCTTCCCACAATCCTCTTCTTTTTCTTCAAATACATTTTCCCTTATTTTTAGCCATTAGCTTAATTAATGAGCCTCATGTGGTATTCTTATTGATGAAGCATTCCAAATATGGCATTGGTTGTTAAAAATGTATTCAGCTTAATGAGTTAATCAATAGGAACTATTTTAATACAGGCCAGGCATAAATTTTATTCTCTATCATTCCATCATGGTCAACTCAAGTATATGTGTATCATTTTGTATCATTTGGGAAATCAGTAATTAGAAACCAACAGTTTCAATAGATAAATTTATAGGACGCCATTTGTACATCTGTGAAAAGTCTATCAGATCCACAATTTCAACATCACTGGCTGTATTTGCATGGGGATACAATGCCTACACTGCTTGCCAACAATCTCCTCTTCATCCCAAATGAAAGATGAAAAAATGATAAAAGTTGGCTTGAATGCAAGCTGGCCATAGCATTGCAATGTAAGGGTAAATATTATACATTCTAAATTAGACCACCTGGTTTTACATCCCTGCAATCTCTATGTGGCTTTGGTCAAACTATAATGAGTCTGAGTAATTATGAGGAACTAAAGAAAAAAAAATGCACATATATTATTCCCCATAGTTGGTACACAGGGGATATTTAAGAACAAGTGTTTTCACCTTTTTAGACAAATATTTTACCTTGACTATGAAGCTAATGTTAGCATGAGATGCTACATAGAGGCTAAAAATGCCCCACCAAACAAAAGTAACATAACCTGTCTGTCTCTGCTGATTGATTTGTCTTTCCATTATTTGGCATAACTTTGGAAACTTTGGTATTTTGCTCATGTATACACTTCCAGTTTCCTTGACTTTGCTCTTCTGTTATCTTTAAAGCCAGTAATTGAATAACTTCAGCCTCTCCTTCCATTATCACTTTATCTTCTTCTCTAACTTTGACTCTTCCTTATCCCTCTTATAGGACTGTTGTGATTAGATCAGGCCAACCCCCAAAATCCAGGATAATCTTCCAATATCTAAGCTTTGGATTGTGTAGTTAAGAAAAAAATTGGCAAATTTTTCTTATATTTTGCTTATGTTTCTCCCACGGTCAAATAATAGTCCATACTAACGTTTAATATTTCATTGTTACTTCTAAAATTTAAGTGCAGTGATCAAATGAAGATGATAACCAAAATTGTTTCTACAATTTAAAGTACCATACTTTAATTCAGAAATGCTTTTTTACTAATTACTAATAATACTTATTAAAAATACAACCCATGTATGGATTCTTACTTTAATAAAAACATTAAAGTATTCTAAGTATCCATATTTAATCTAATTACCATGAATTAGACAGACATAAAGTAGACAGGGGCATGGTTTATTTGTTAAATACATTGATATTTCTTCAAATACATGCCAGTTTGTAATGTGTCTGTGTTTTATTTTCCTTCACTTTGGCATAAACCAGCTTAAAAGTGAAAGAGCAAGAAGTGTTCAGTTGCAAAAATTCATTTTTCAGTAGGAATTTGTTGATCAAGGTAATTATTAAAGCTTATCACCCCTCTTCACCTTCTTGAAATTTGAGTAATTCAGATCACTCTAGCATCACCTTCGTTATTAAATTTCTTAAAATCTTTTTCAAAATTATAAAATCTTTCAGTTTAAAATTATACCATTTCAAATACAATTTCACCAAAAATAGCAATTTTTTCTAAAAAACAATATATTTCTATACAGACAATGATTTGTGAACATGTTACCTTTGTTTATATTTCAATATTAGATTGCATTCAAACAAAATTAACTAACACTGTTAGTTTTCACCATCTGAGAAGAAAAAGATAAAACATCATTATAGATCTTTGAGCATTTTTAAATAACAGTAATTCCAATGTAATTATATTTATGGATTGCTGGTTCAAAATAGAAACCAAGGGGAATTTGTGAAGTTACAAATCATTCCTTGCTGTGGAGGAGAGTTGACTTAATTGTGACTTAAATACTACCTGCCCTAGGGAAAAATTGGTTTCACTTTATTAACACTACCTCATCTCCAGTTACTAGAGTGACCTTATAATTTCTTTTCTAATCTGAGATTCACTGAAGAGACAAAGGGGTGGGGCGAATGCTAAAATAGGCTGGGCATACTGATATAAATCACAACTTCTCCAGAAAACTAGAAGATAAGGTCATCACATAGCCTAGTTGCACAAATTTCCAGATTTCTAGTTTTTTCTCATGATCCCTTAGGCTCTGCATTAAGTAGCATTCTCAGCTAAATTGATAAGGTAGCAATGGATAAATTATGCTAAAATTAAACTTTGAAATGAAAAGTTCTTTTCTTCCTAATCTTTATTAGAAAATTTTGGGACAAGCCTTTTCCCAAACAAAAGAAACAATTAGAAAATTAATTTTGTGTGTGAGTTTAATTATTCTGATTTTTTTTCAATAGCTTTGTATTCAATCAGTTTTACCATGCAGTAGTCACCACTTATTGAGAGATGTTGGTGGAGTAGGATATTCCTGGATTAAATCTCTCCACCAGAATAACTATTAAACAGGAAGGACCTATATGCAATAACAATTTTGAAACTCTGGAATTCAGTAGAACACTGTACTGCATTTAGGGAAGAGCAGGAGTAAGAAGCTGGTGAATTACAATGAAGATTAGTAAAGTGACTAATGGCTCCCATCCCCTAACTCTCTAGTATGTTCTCTGGCTAACTTGCTGTTGACAGAAAGGAACTCAAAAATTCACTTACCCAAGATCAGGAGTGGGCATGGCCAATCATTGATCATGGCTTTGAATTAGCAATTTTGGGAAACACTTATCCAGCCTGATTCCACCTCCCAGACTTTTCCCTCTAAGGGGAAGCAGATTGAAAGGACAGAACACCTGTAAAATGTTATTAATAGGTGAAAGGGGAAAAGGGAGAGGATGTTGGTTATATGGGAATCTCCTATATTCTGTAGGTGACTTTTCTATAACCTAATGCTTCTTTGAAGATAAAATGAAAAAAATAAGTCACTGGAGGAACAAATGGAAGAAAATGGCACTGTACATACAAGATAACAGATCTTATGGTGATGAAAGACATAATGCAATTTTTTTTTAATTTTATTTTTTCATTTTTTTATTATTTCAAATTCTTTTTAATTTTTGTATTTTATTTGTTATTATTAAAACCATCATTAATTCATTTCTTATCCATTTTATTTGGTTAATTTTTAAGCTGCCTTTGTGAATAAGTTTTGGATCACAGAAAGGGTAAAACTGTGGCAGGGGAGGATCATGGGTGTGGGGTATCAGTAATGGCAGATATATGGGAGAAGGTTCACCTGGGGCATAACTATAAGGCATATGAATGAGTTCAAGTGTTCACGGGGTATTATCAAAATGGGTGCAGATCCACACAGTAACTGAAAGAATATACAATTCCCATCGTGGGGAGTTCTGCCACATTCTCTAATGGGACAGCAAGAATCCCCAGACTATAGCGGCAGTGACTGTGAAGGAAGGTAGACCACTGATGGACCTTTGATATTGATGACTGTACTTAAGAACCTTTTCTTTTGAAATTGAAACTTAGCCTCGTATTATAGGTTGCCTAAGAGTTAACTCCTAAGAGCCTCCGTGTTGCTCAAATGTGGCCTCTTTCTAAGCCATCAGCATAGAAATGCACTCCCTTCCCCCAGGTGTGGGACATGACTCCTGGAGATGAGACTCCCTGGCACTGAGGGATTACTACAAAGCACCAACTACCAATGCAACTGGAAAAAGACCTTGACCAAAAGTGAGAAAGGATAAAGACAAATGAGTTTATATGGCTAAGAGACTTCAAAGTGAGTTAAGAGGTCATTCCAGAGGTTATACTTATGTATGTCTCAGCAGTATCTCATCGACTGCCACAGTAAATATTGTCTCAAATAGCGGGGCTCCTGAAGGCTCTGGAGACATCCACACACTATAAGAAGTGCTGACAGCTCAGGAGTTTGGCGCTCTGCCAGTGGCCCTACTTGGGAATTTATGTTCCCCAGTGTGACAGAGTTGGACTCAGATGTGGTTTCCCTACATACGGCTATTCTGCCCCTTCTATTTGAACCATAAATCTTTGGGCTTTCCATGTGCCAGTTGGGCCCTGAATCTCAACAGAGTTGCAATACCTACTCTCCAGTTCACTGGACTCACCCAGGACAACTAACAAGGAAATGATGATGGACAATGACCATTCCAAGGAACAGAGAGAATTTACAACTGCAGGCAAGACAGTGCCATCTATCTGCCCAATGGGATCTAAGCCCCCTTTCAGTTAGAGGCAGAGCAGTCATCACCATCCCAGAATCCTCAGGATTAGGGAATGAATGATGGACTAGAATAGACTTACTATTAAATACTAAAGTGCTATTACTGTTCTAGAAATAGAAGCACTTTTATCATTGATGTAGAGGCAATGGCCACCAGAGGTTCTTAGGGGAGAAAGAGGGAAAATAGGTGAGATATGGGGGCATTTTCAGGACATTGGAATTGTCCTGAATGACCTTGCAATTACAGATACAGGCCATTATATATCTTGTCATAACTTACAAAATTGTGTGTGAGAGAGTTTAAACTACAATGTAAACTATAATCCACACTTGGTGGCAGTTCTCCAATATGTGTTCATCAATCTTAAGAAATGTATCACACTAATGAAGTATGTTGTTAATGTGGGAAAGTGTGGGAGGGGTAGGGAGTGGGGCATATGGGAATCCCCTACATATTTTATGTAACATTTATGTAATCTAAGTATCTTTTTGAATAATATTTTTTTAAAAAGTAGTGTAAAAAACTATTGAGGGAGACAGCCTGGGGCAAAGGTTTAACTGCTTTAAATACTCACAAGAGGGAGAAAGTCTGTCTCCTGGGAAATAGAGGGGGCATTGAAACTCATGTAAACAGGGAAACTCCAAAGCAAATAAAAAGCACAAACCCAGGACAAGACACAGCCCCAGAAAAGACAAGAAAATTCAAATAAATAATTATGGAGAACTTCCCAAGCTCAGCATAATACATGAATATGTACATCCAAGCAGCCCATAGAACAACAAACAGGTAAACATGGAGAAAAACATACCTCATGATATATTGATCAAACAGTTAAATTCAAAGGACAAGGAAAGAAATCTGAAAACTATGAGAGAAAAACAAGGGAGTTTCAATTAGATTGAGGACTGCTTTCTCATCAGATTCCATGGAGGAAAGAAGGCAGTGGTAGAAATACTTAAAGTGCTGAAAGAAAACAATTACCAACCAAGAATGTAATATTTAGAGAGAATTCCAAAAATGAGGGAGATTAAAACATTCCCATATAAACAAAAGCTAAGGGAGTTCATCACCACTAGACCTGCCCTACAAACAATGCAAAAGGGAGTTCTTCAGACTGAAAGGAAAGCATACTACACATTATTTCAAAGTGACGTAAAGAAATAAAGACCTCCAGCAAGGTAATCATTTGGGTAATTTTAAATGCCAATACTATTGCATTGTATTTTTTAATATGTAACTCCACTTCTTGCTTTCTACAGTTGCTAAAATACAAATGCATAAAGAGTTATGATAAATCTATGGTTTTGGAAATAGATTATACAAACATATAAATGGTAACAAGCACAAAATAGGTGAGGCTACAAAGGGTTACAGAAAAAGTGTGTGTGTATACTATTGATGTCACTTTAGTATAACACTAAATATGATTGTTAAATATTTAAGATGTTAAATTTTAACCTCTTGGTAACCACAAGGAAAATATGTGAAAAAAATATAGAGATAGAAATGAGAAAGCATTTAATATGATACAATGCAAAAAAATCAAATAAATATAAAAGTAGGCATTAAAGCAAGAATTGAGGGACTAAAATGGTATAAGACTTACAAAGACAAATGAAAATATAGCAGAAGAAAGCCTTGCATTATTGGTAATGACTTTAAAAGCAAATGGATTATACTTTCCAGTCAAAAGACAGAAATTGGCAGATTGGATAAAAACAGAACAAAACAAATCAAAACAAAAGAACATGACCCAAGTATATGCTGCCTGCAAGAGACTCACCTTAATTTCAAAGATACAAGTACATTGAAAGTGAAAGGATGGAAAAAAGTATTCCATGCAAGTAGTCAAATAGTAACCAAAAGAGAGAGGGAATTACACTAATAGCAGATAAAATAAACTTAAAATAAAAATCATTTATGATTTTATACTTTTTCATTATATACTGATAAATGGGTCAATTCTACAAGAAGATGTAAAAACTATAAATATGAATGTATCTAACAGCTGAGCCCAAAAATATATGGAGCAAATACTGACAAATTTGGAGGAAGAAATTAATAGTAGGATACTTTAATAGACCACTTTCAATTATGGATGAAACATATATACACAAGATCAGTAAAGAAATACAAAACTTGAATGATACTCTAAAGCAACTAGACCTAACAGGCATATATGGAACACTTCACCCAACAACAACAGAATATACATTCTTCTTGAATGCACATGGATCATTCTCCATGAGAGACAATTTCTTAGGTCACAAAACAGGCCTCAATACATTCAAAGATATTGAAATCATATAATATATGTTTTCTGACCACAAGGAAATGAAGCTAGAAATCAATAACAGAGGAAGAAATGTAAAACATGCAAAAATGTGGAAAATAAACAACAGACTCTTAAACAACCAATAGGTTAAAAAGCAAATCAGAAGCAAAACTAGGAAATATCTTGAGGTAAATGAAAAGAAAAATAAAACATTCCAAAACTTATGGTATTCAGCAATGGTAGTGCAAAGATGGAAATTTATAGCTCTAAATGCTTACATTGTAAAAGAAGAAAGGTTTCAAATCAGAGCCCTAACCACAAAACTGCAAAACTAGAAACGGAAGAGCAAACTAGACTTGAAACAAATAGAAGGAAGGAAATAACAAAGACTAGAATGGAGATAAATGAAATCAAGAACAACAACAAATAATAGAGAGAATTAACAAAACTAAAAGTTGTTTCTTTGAAAAGTTCAATAAAAGAAAAATCTTTAGCTACACTGTTGAAGGAAAAAAGAGAGAGGACATAAATAAATAAACTCAGGAATGAAAAGGGGGACATTACTGCTGACCCCGTTGAAATGAAATGGACTATAAGTATACTATGAACAACTGTATGCCAATAAATTAGATAACCTAAATGAACAAATTCTTAGAAACACACAAACTACCTATACTGACTCAAAAGTCATAAAAATTCTCAACAAACCAATAATGAGTAAAGAGATTGAATCGATAATTTAAAATGTCCTAACAAATAAAACCCAGGACTAGACGGCTTTACAGGGGAATTTTACCAAATGTTCCAATAAGACTTAAAACCAGTCGTGCTCAAACTCTTCCAAAAAAAGTGAAGAGTAGGGAACACTCCTAAATTCATTCTATGAGGCCAAAATCTACCTCATACCAAAGTCAGATAAGGATACCACAAGAAAAAAAATTACAGACAAGTTTCTCCTATAAATATAGATGCAAAAATTATTAGCAAAATGCTAGAAAACTGAATCCAACAGCACATAAAAATAACTATATACCATGATCAAGTGGAATTTATCCCTGGTATGCAAGGGTGATTCAACATAGGAAAATCAAGCAATTAATACATCACATTAACAGAATGAAAGAAAAATATATGATTATCTCAATTGATGAAGGAATGGTACCTGACAAAATCCAGTAACTCTTCTTGATAAAAACACTTAGAAAACCAGGAATAGAAGGAAATTTCTTTAATGTGATAAAAATCCTATATGAAAAACCCACAGCTTAATGGTGAAAAACTGAAAGCTTTTCTTCTAAGATTAGGAAAAAGAAAAGGATTCCAACTGTCTCTAGTGTTATTAAACATTGTACTGGATGTTCTAGCCAGAATAGTCAGGCAAGAAAAATAAATCAAAGACATAAAAATTGGAAAGTAAGAAGTAAAACGTTCCCTATATGCAGATAACATGATCCTATATGGGGAAAATCCCAAAAAATTCACAACAAAGCTCTTAGGGTTAATAAATGAATTCAGCAAAGTGGTGCAGTATACAATCAACACACAAAAATCAGTAATTTCTATACACAAGCAATAAACAATGGAAAAACAAATCAAGAAAACAATTCCATTCACAATACAACTAAAAGAGTCAAATATCTAGGATAAATCTAACCAAGGTTATAAAATATGTGTACACAGAAACTACGAAACATTGCTAAAAGAAAATAAAGAAGACCTAAATACATGAAGGACTTTCTGTATTCATGAATTGGAAGACTAAACATTGTTAAGATGTCAATTCTACCCAAAGCATTTACAGATTTGATGCAATCCCAATCAAAATTCCAACAGCCTTTTGTGCAAAAAAGAAAATCAAACTTATATGGAAGGATAAGACACCCTATATAGCCAAAGCATCTTGAAAAGGAACAAAGTTGAGGACTCACATGTCCAGATCTTTAAATGTATTAAAAAGCCACAGTAATCAAAACAGTGTGGCCTTGGCACAAGAATAGTCATTAACCAATGGAATTAAATTGAGAGTTCAGCTTTGGAATGGTGCCCAGGCTTGCTAAGAAAACTGAGGCACAGGCCCCACAATCTCTGAGCATTGGGGTGTCAGCACTTTATCTGAATAACAGGGTATAAGGCCCACCCCTCTGAGCACCAGGATTGGTGGTCTGCCCCTCCCAAGTGCAGTGACAGACCTGCCCTTTCCTCAAGTGTTGGTGGGTACACTCTCTTGGCCTGAGATCTCTTTGGTCCAGACCTCAATTTCCATGGTTCTGCCTTTGAAATCATTCTTCCTTCAGGTATTGCTTCCATTCATACAATTTTCACAAACAACTTTTATGCTTTTGTGCAGTACCAAGGAGTTCAAATCATCAGAAAATAGAAATTTCCACAGATTCTTTCCAAGTAATTTCATTTTCAGTCCTGACTTCTACTGACTGGATCCATGTTCAGTCACAACCTCTTTAGCAAAGGTTGTTCAGCTAAACTCGCACATGGAAACATGTGCTCTGGGAACTCACCAAAAACTCAAGGGGATCCTTCATAGAGCCACTTCTAGCCCTGTCTCAGAGTGCCCTATATGAATAGGCTAAGAATTTTCAGATTATCAATTCCTGGTTCCTTTGTGCTTAACAGTTCAAATCTCAGCTTATCTCTTTCCTATCACATTTTACCTTAAGCTGCAAGGAGAAAGTAAGCTGCACCTTCTACACATAGCGTGGAAATATCCTCATCTAAATATCTAAGTCCATCCCTTTCAAGTTCTTCCTTCCCTCCAGCATCAGAACACATTTTCACCAAGTTCTCTGCCACTTTCTAATAAGGATCACCTTCCTTCCAGTTTCTGATGAGATATTCAGCATTTCTTTCTAGGTTGCATTGAAGGTACATTTAATGTCCATATTTCTAACCAGTCTCTTTTACGCAACTAGGCTTTTTTAAATCAAGCACCTCACAGTTCTTCCAGCCTCTACCCATTACCCAATCCCAAAGCCACTTCCATATTTTAGGTATGACAAATACCTATTTGTCATAGCAGCACCCCACTTTCCAGTAACATACTGGTACTGCTAAAACAAGAACAACACAATGGGTTTGCTTAACAAGAGGAACTTACTGGCTCATGGTTTCAGAGGCCAGAGGCTTGCTTCTTCTAGCTGGTTCGCAATCATTGGGGTTTCTTAGTTTTTCTGTCACAGTAATGTGCATGGCAGAATCTTCTTTCTCTTCTGGTTTCTGTTCACTTCCAGCTTCTTGCTTCTCCATTGACCTCTTTCTATCTGACTTTCACTCTGCTTGTATAGTATTCCAGTAATCAGATTAAAGCCCAACCTGATTTCATTGGGCCATACCTGAGCTGAAATAACATCCTGAAGAGATCTGATTTACAATGGGTCCTCACCTAGAGAACCTGAGCCTACCTTTTGTTGGAGATGTGATTCAATCCCCAACAGATGGGATTTCAAATTCTGAAATTCTGCTCTCTTGTCACAACCTCATGTCTTTCACACTTGCTATACATTTATCTCATTGAAACCTTTTGTATCTCATATCTCACATACTCCAACGACTGTCTTTTGAAATATTTTACTTAATTCATTTAAATAAACCAATAGAGGTTTTACATTTCAATACTTCTCATTCTAATATCTTAATTCTCTTGTCATCCTCTATTGTTTTTCTTAGTTTTTTCACATCTAACTTCTCACTGAATCTATACTACCTTAGTGATAGCAAAACCAAAAGATTGGATTCCTATATTGTTGTTATGGGCTTCTGCATATTTTGATTTTATTGCTAGGCCCAGCAAGTAACCCTCTGCTTCCTTGGTTTATGTAACGCTGTTCTTTCTTAGGTATTCTTTAACCTCTTACTTTCTTTCTTCTGTTTTTCAGTTCTTCATACTATTAATGTCATTCCCCCAATCTACTCTTGAGCCTCTTCTCTTCTATAATTTTAGGCTATCTTCGCCAGTAATTACATACAATTTACATGGATTGGCTCACCTCTATGCCCAAAGCCTCCAAGTCTGCTTTTCTACAACCTTGCATAGATGTGACCAAGAAGATACAGTTTCAAGTTATAGGTCACTCATTAAAAACTCTTTGCTCTATATCAGGTTAAGTTTTCCTATCTTATTTTCCATTGCTCCTTTCACATAACATGTGCTTCAAACACTGTATATTTCCCCCATAAATATCTTGTATTTTTTTTTCTGTTTCACTTCTGCTCTGTTTACTCTATATAGAAGATATTTCCTTTATTGCACCATGTCCAAATCCTACTCATTTTTCAAGGCCTTATACAAACCCACCTCCACAATACCTCCTGTAACGTCCTCATCTCAAAGAAATCTCTCTTATTTGAATTTCCATTTTATCTTCTCTGTTCTTTGCCAAGGTTGACCAACCCACACAAATAGAACAAAATGTTTTCACAAATGCTGCTCTTATTCTGTCTTTATTTTTAGTTTCCCACTTTGATATCATTATGTAATTTCTATTTTAAGCAGTCTTTAATATAAATGAGTTAGTGAAATATCAAGAGAACACTGTCTTTGCTTTTGCAAGTTATATGCTAGACAAATACGACGAAACGCAGTGACTCTTCTGTGAAGGAATCATGGGCAAACCTTCCAATTCCTATATTTTTCATCAAATGTGCTGGAAAAGAAATTGAACCCATTCAACAAACAGTTGTCAGAAAAATGATTATATAAACAAAAATAGAACAGAAAGAAGTCTATATCTCAAATCTCTTTTACTGAAATGTATACTATCAATTACAGATATTATTTTATATTTAAATATTGAATGGCCATTCACATGTCACAATATCATCACTTTCTATATAAATACTATCATATATCTACTTGTTCTTCCTCTTTAGTTTTCTAAAACCCAGGAGAACATTAAGGGTACTGAGTTTACCTAGAGTATGATGATGTTCCACAGGAGAAGAATTAAGCTTGAGAAAAGAAGCTCAGGGCAAAGGTATCCATTTTTCTTTCCCTTTTAGAAGTATATTCTGTCTGTACTGTCACAAGCTCTAAGAGAAGAGTCATGTTGTTTTGGAGTATTTACTATAATAATAACCTTAAGCTTGTTATTTTTTTTCACAAGAAAAAAATTTATTGAAATAATTATTTCTGAAGAGAGCTTTAAAAGCAATTCTCATAGTATGAACATCTCAGACTAAATTATATCTTTAATGACAAAATTAATTTGGATAGAACTTTTTGCCCTAAAATCCTAAAGCAGTCTTTAGTTGAAAGAGTTTTAGAAATTTAGGTATTTTTCCAACAGAATACTCTACTATTACTAGAGTATGAAATGTTCATTTGAGTAAAGCAAATGTCTTCTTAACTTTTAGAGTTATAATTGGAGTGAAAAATATAATTACCCATAAAATGCAACAATAGTATAACAGTCAATATAATTTATTTTACTAGATAAGAATAATCGTTTTCAGATCAGAATATTTAAGTGATGTACTTCCCTACTGTCCTCCTCCTACAAACCCCATGGCCACATTCCTATCAAAAATGTAAATTCATGGTCTGGTGATTATAGTCATGCTAATTAGTACTGAGACTAATCAAACTACCTGATGACTTGCTAAAAATCTATCTCCATGATTTAACTGAGGAGGCGTGAGAAATATATAATTGGCAAATTTTATAATGATTTATTTTAAGATATCAAAGGATATAAGATGTTGCAAAATCATGTTAAAATTTCTGACTTTTAAAACCATTTTGAATTTTCAAATTTTGACATAGGTGAAAATACATAAAATGCCTAGCAAGAAGTTTTTATGTTAAGAATATATTTTATCCATTTAAAATAACTTTTCATTCAAATATCTTTCTAAATGGCAAACCCTTGTGTGAAGCAGTACTTTTCATTCTAGCTACATGGATGTGGCATATATGGTTTTGCATTTCCCCTGAATACTTTCGGCTCTTTCCCTTCCAGTCACAGCAGTATTCCATCCCTAAATAGTCAAAAAGCAAGCCTTGAGAAATAACTATTTGTGAGTTCAAGTAAATCTTGTATTTTAAATGCTTGACTTTCTCTTCTAGAGAACTTTAAGAACAATCTGTTCCTTTGAACTGCCTGACTATTCTCAAATCAATAGATGTTTTATGAAGTTACTGTGAAAATATAGCTGAAAAACATTGCAAATGTCCGATCCTTTATTATCTATCCTGAGCAGTTCTCTTTTTAATCACACTCCCCTCACATGCCTTCCCCGTCTGCACATAGACATGTACTATAAAAAACCACTCATGTTTTGCAGTAAATGCAGATGTTGAACTCGGAGGCACAGGCTTTCCTCCGGGCTGCCTAGGTGGAGGGTTAAGCCACAACCAAGTTTGGAACCATCATCTCTTCTTCTACCACCAAGAATGAGGACCCCTCGTAAGCCCCTAAATAAATGCTCATTTGCTCACCAAGCTGGACTTGTCCAAGTCTTTCTTTGGTCTGGTGTATCCCTCTCAGTTTGGTAGGAAGCTGTCATTTTATACAACTCCTGGCTATACTCAAAACAATAGAATATGATGAAAATAATTTATCTCTTATTCTTCTAATTTTTTTTTATGTTAATAGCACTTATTTGGTAACTCTGGTGGGTTGAAGTTGTATATACCATAGAAAAAAACATGTTCTTAAATCTAATCCATTCCTGTGGGTGGAATCCCATCCTAAGTAGAACCATTTGATGAGGCTACTTTGGTTAAGGTTTAACCCACATCATTCAGGATGAGTCTTAATACTTTTACTGGAGATCTTTATAAACATAATGAGTACAGAAAGAGAGAGAAAGACAGGGAAGCAAGAAGCTGAAAGCAATGAAAAGGGGGAGAAGAAAGAGACCAGCAGAGGCCACCATGTGCTTTGCCCTGTGGCAAGGAGTCAAGGATTGCTGGCAGCCAGTCTTTGGGAAGAAAGCATCTCTTCGATAAAGGCTTGATTTAGCATTTTCCAGAACTCTCACCATGAGTGAATGAATTCCCATTGTTTAAGCTGAATCATTTCATGATATTTGCTTCAGCAGCCTAGAAAACTAAAACAGTAACTATACATGATTGATTCTCTTTAATTAAACCTATAAATATTTATTCTTTTGGAGGTGGAAAATTAAATGTATTGAAAATGTAGCATGTCAATGTATATGTTATGTATTAAAATGTAAAGTCTATACAAATTATTTTCATTTTTTTTCCTTAGAAAAAGAATCTTCAATTATATTTGGATGCATTTGAATTCATTATATTATCTGTAGCCAATAATTGATCATTTCAGGCCCCAGTAGTTAAAGATATATATTTTAAAATTGTTTAAAATTCTCATTTCATTACCATTCATAAACAATTTGACCTAATTTATAAGAAACAGTGTCTTTATTCTGGCAATAACAGAGAGAAAGAACATAGTAAAAAGCAATAGGAAGTTTTACAAATCTAATCACTGTTTTATCACATTTATTACAACTAAAAGTGAGATTAATACACCCAAAATATATCCCATAATATTAGTTTTTTGAAAAAAGGAAGTTCTCTAGTCATATGAGTTTGGGAAATATTGGACTAAACACGGATAACCAGTTTGTTTAACAAAGGACTAGAATGTTTTTATAGTCAAATCAGTACTGAGAAACTCATGACAGAAAAGGAATGGCAGGATTTAGGGGTGGGCATTGGGAAAGACACAGTGTGGAAATGAAATCCATTTGAAATCCATTGGTGTGATTAATGCAACATTTCACTATCCTCACAGCTAATTAAACAGAGCAAAGCTTCATGCCGCCTTTTTCTATCCTATGTATACTATGCATATGAACAATACACTCCTATCAGTAACATGTCTCATACAGTTATTGGTATCTTCTTTGAGAGGATGGCGAAAGCTATAAAAGGTGGCATCAGAATCTCTAAGAGTTGTGCATACGTGGGGAAAAAAAAGAATTTTCAATGATTATGCATGCTCTCTGTGAAGAGAAAGATGGACATGCATTCCAAAGGATAGGGATAACTGAAGAGAGTTGATATTTTATCTGGATTAGCATTTTTAATAGAACTTTCTGAACTCTGGACAAAATTGATATCTATGATTTCCAAATCAGTAGCTACTAGCTACATATAAATATTAAGAACTTGAAATGTGGGTAGTGTAACTGAAGAACTGTTTCAAATTTTATTTTCACTAATTTTAATTTAACTTAGACACATGTGGCCTGAGGATACCATACTAGACAGCACTGATCTGGATCATTTAATCATCATAAATGGAAAATAGTGACAATTTAAGAAGAAATAATCTTAGCATATTCTGTTACTTCTTCATAACAATATTTATTGTTTACTCATATTTGTGATGTAAACACAGCATAAGTACCATATTAGATTATAATATAATATTTTATATAGTTTATATTATTAATTAAAAAAATAGTTATGGATACTGTATTGCTATCACAGACAATACATACAAAAATCACCTTAAACTTAAATTAAAATTGTAGAATTTTTTTTCATAATAATATTATAAGATTCAAATGCTATGAACTTGTTAAATTAAACCAAATATGTATATAAAAAACAAATAATGGTATTCCATTGAAATGATTCAAAATTTTGTTTCAGTGTAGGGATAGAGGTGAGATGTGGGAGTAATTTCTTTACTGCTTAAAATTTTATATGGATTTCAAAAAGGAATGAACATTGTTTTCTTAACTTGTAATAAATCTCAGTCTCATCAGTATGAGACAAGTTTCCAAACTTTTGGCATTTTGAAAGCAGATATATATTTTTAAATTTCACTTGAATTTATTTGTTTGATAAAATTAACCAAGATAAGTTGACTCCCACACACTGAAGCTAATCTGATATCTCATTAGTTCACAATAAAGATCTGTAGAAGTTTATGCCAATTCATACAATTCATGGGTTAGTCCACTATATCCTGGATGCAACACCCCCATCCCCACCCCACTCACTATGAATGAGTCTCTGGCCTGAGGAAAGCCCTCTAACCTTTGAGTCATGATTGTGAACAAAAGAGAAGGGTTTAAAGTCCATGGCAGAGGTGTTTATCCTAGAAACTCCAGAATAACTGAAGTAATTTGAGCAAGTCAAGCGTCTAGACTGCTTACACTATTAGTGTCCACACTATTAGTTGGGTTTAACCACTGTCATGGTTTCAGTCAAGCTTTACAGCAGGGTTCTTAACCAGGGGTCCATGGTTTTCACCTGACTGGCAAAAGGGTCCATGGAAAAAGAAAAGGTTAAAAACCCCTGTTTTACGCTCTCATTTTAATGTGAGTCCATTTTGTCATGAGTCTAAACACTTGAAGAATAAAGACTCACAAATGAGCTGCTTTTACATAGTAGCCAACTGTTCCTTGTCAGTCTGTTCTTTATTCTCATCTTAGATCTTTCCTTTTGCTCCAGACATTTTTCTCTAACTCTCCACTGGACATCTTCCTATAGCTGCATCAAATATAGTTCAAACATAATATTTACAAAATCAAACTTATGATCCATTTATCTACCTCCTGAATTCCCACATATTTAATAGAAATATGATCTACAAAGTAACCAAAGCAAGAAATTGAAACATTATCATAGTTTTCCATTTAAATGCGACTCTTTACATTCCTTATAACTTCATATTCATCACCTGCCCTTCTTTCCCAGCCTCATCTATTACATCTAACTATTTGTCATTTTCTATTCATTCAACTTCCTAGATCAGCAGTTATCAAGATTTTTTTGTACATCAGAGCCTGTAAAAATTCAAGGGCCTGGGTCATTCCTTTGCCCTAATCAAACAGAAATAAGAGAATAGGGAGAGAAATCTGATTCTCCAATTATTCTCTGTCACCCTATAATTTGAGTGGCACTCTCCATATATCTTGAACTTCTTCTCTGCTAAGTCTCTAACAGTGACCCACCTTAATCCAAGCCTATGACATCTCTCCACTAGGTTATTTCAAGTATTTTCTAAAAGGACTTCCTGATTACAATAAATCTTCTTTAAATATCTTGCCCATATTGTCATGAGTTGTCTTTCTAAAATATAAATCCTCCATGACTTTCTCTGGCTTAAAATTCTCCAATGTCTCTCTACAACTTCAAGATAAAATTCAACATTTTGCATTGCTCACAACTTCATTCTCATTACTTGTCCTTGTTTGCAGCTTCACCAATTACATCCAGTAATTGAAAAAAAAAGGTCAAGTTATTCAAAGCAAAATCATGGTAGGTTGTTTATATTTTAATTTTAAAAATACAGTTTCTTTTGACTAGAATGTTTTCCCTGGTGATCTCCTATTCATAATTCTCTAAGCTTGTACAAATCTATAATATCAGTGGAGGAAACTTTCAGACAAGACTGAGAGCTTTTTGTCCATCTGTATACTCAGGTAAAAAGTACCCAGCATTTGTTTAACTTAACAAAATCAATAATTTTATATTCATAAGTTCAAATTTTATTTCATTTCTCAACTACATCTCAACTATCTTCTCATTTTCAGCTTGTATTATTTGTACCATTTGTAAAAAGAATATTGTAGCTATATCATAAAGATATGAAGATAAAGGAAAGCAATTGAAAAGTAATTAGCAAAGTTATGCCATGCAGCAAACCCTTAGTATATGGCAATTATTACATGACATGTTTATCATTTTAGAATTCTGTTGGTTACAGTTTTTCAGTTCCTATCTTATGATTTCAAAGAGTTTCTTAAGAACAGGAGAAATGCCCTTAAACATTTAAATTTAAGACATTACTACTGTATTGGGTTCTGATGCAAAGTACCAGAAATCTGTTGGCTTTTAAAAATGGTATTTATTTGGGTAAAAGAGGAGTCCGACTCAAGGCTGCTTTCTCACCAAAGTCATTTGCCATGTGTTGAAGCAAGATGGCAGGTGGTCTTTGCCTGACCTCTCAGGGCTTCCTATATCAGTTTCTGGCAAGGGCACATTACTTTCTGGGACTTCTCAGCTGCTTAGCTGCTCTGTTCTCTTCAGCTGCAAACATTCAGGTGAATGGCTCATCTCTCCCTGGGTTTTAGCTGTTTGAGCCTTCCCTTTCTGTAACATGACAAAGTTCTCTCCTCTGGCATCTAAGGAGCTCTCTTTCTTCCCCTGCCTTCTTCTGTGTGTCTTCTTTAGTGTCTGTTTATATAGGCCAAAGAGGGTGGAGACTCATCCCTGAGTCAAGCCCTACTGATGTGGTTGAATATGGTTGAATCAAAGCCCTAATCTTAATGGGTAATTAAATCAACACATGTCAGCTAAATCTAATGCATTCAAATGGCATCACACCCAGAGGAACAAACAAGTTTACAAACATAATCTTTCTCTTTTCGGGGGATTCATAAATAATATCAAACTGCCACAACTACAAGTGAAGTATTTTTTAAAAAACAGATTTCTGAAATTAAGGTAAATGTTTTGGTCATCATTAATTAATGATTTAAAAGAAATTTTGGAGTGATGTTTTGAGGATAATGAAACTTACGCTATATCAAATGGAAAATGGTTTTCTTTGCCAATAACTTTGACCATTACGTAAATGTTTTCTTCTTTTTTCTCTCAACTTTACAATTGAGAAACTTTTGTATGGTAATAGCAATTTAAAAGCTTTCACAGAGTCATTGGGAGAAAATGACAGTAGAATCAATACTAAAGTAAAGTTCTATCCTCCCTCCTTTAAATTGTCTACGAATTCCTATTTATCCTTCAGGACTGCGATCAAATGTCATCACCATGAAAAAGAAACAACTGACCACAAACACTTTATTACACTCCTTTCCTTTAATTTCCCCCAATTAGGCAGAAGTAGTAGTTCAATAGGTTTTCTTAGCGCTTTGTTGTTCACAACTAAATTATGGCTTCTAATATGCTCTTTATTAAAATAATTATTATCTTTCAATGTGTCATTCTTTCCCTTTAAATAAAACAACTTCTAGAGTTTAAGATTTGTGCTTGTTTCTTATATATGTGTATTTCCACCATCTATCACAATGATGAGCACACAGTAAGGTCTCAAAATATAACTTATTAAATGTTTGAGTCAAAAATTTTATTCAATTGTGGAAATAGATATGGAAATTTTTTATTCGATTCAAACTTCAGTAATCATGTAGAATATTTGACTTAAAAGTCTTAAAACTTAAAATTGAAAACTGGAGCTAATATAACTAATATCAGAGAACTCTCTCTGTTTCCATATTCCTAAACAGGCATGTAGCACATAGCATAGCTTCTGCAATGTAATCTCAAAATCTACATTTTATATATTTAAAAAAAAAAAATAACCTTTATCAGCATTCATAGTAAAGATGCTGATGCATTTTTTCCTGGAGGAGTCATTCTGTAGGAAACTTTGTTGCTGGCAAGGTTTATACCATCTTGAAATAAGTAAACAGTCCATAAACTCTCTACTTCCAGTCAGCAGTAAACAATCTATCTCTAAACTATTCACTAGAGCGATAAACTTCCTGAAATGCCAAACAATTTCCTTAAACTTGCATTAAAGTTATTTGTCTAGCAGAAATTTATTTGAAATTCCCTGGCTTAGAAAATATGTAATATCTTAGTAGAGCTAATAAAAATCATTGTAGCAGCACTGTAATTTATCAGTCTACCACTGGAAAGCCAGTTAAAAATAAGTCTATCAAAGTTGACTTTAATCTTAGCAGTGACCTTGCAAATATCTGACCTTGAAATCCTCTTGAACTTAGTCCCATTCTTCCTCAGTTTAGTGACCCTGACTCTGATTACTCAGTAGGAAATAATGATAAATAGCAGATTCCGATACCTGTAGGGATAACCACAGTTTACTGATGGTAATAGCTGACAGCATGTCTTCCTGATGCATATAAGAGTTTAGGTATTTAATCAAAAGATCATAGAAATTTATAGAAATGAATGAAAGGTGGAACATTTACAAGTAATATTTTTTTAAAATTATAGAGCAAATAATATTGTTCTACCTCTTTTCATAACTGATTATTTAAATGACATTTGAATCCTATTAAGTTTTTTGAACTATACTTAGTGAAAGCATATATTATCTTTGGAGAAATTCACAGTATTTAATATATGTTGACCTGTGTTTGAACTTAGATATATTTGCATTTACTTAGCTTCATTTTATCATTTAAATTGTGAATCTACATCCTGGAGTCAGATATGAAATGACATAGTCTGACTATTAAATATAGAAACAAAAATACATCTAAGCAAATATTTTTCAAAGTTAATTATCAAATGACTTTTTTATTTGTTTTATAATATATGGTATTAAAACAAGCCTATTTTAGTTTTGCTTTTTATATGTTTTATCAAAGTATAATAAACAAGGGAGTCCAAATCATGAGTGTTCAGTTCAATGATTTTTCAAAAGTGAACACACCCTCTAACCAACATTCAGATTTAAAAAAAAAATACAAAAATTACCAGAACATACTCATCTAGACATTATATGCCCCAATAAGGGAAACCATTATCCTGACTTCTAACATCATAGAATATTTGCCTGTTTTATTATTAAATTTAAGTAAATTATGAAAATTTTTATTTTGTGTTTTTTGTCTAACCTCTTTAACTCCAAATTAGGTAGGTAAGATTTATCCATATTTTGAATATGGTTAAAGATCATTTTCTTTGCTGTGCCTTTTGTATGAATACACCATAATTTATTTATTCATTATTTTATTGTTGGGCATTTGAATTTTTATTAATTGGGGAACTGAAAATGTTTATAGCATTAGAGCTTAATTTGCATTTCCTGGATAACTTTGAGAACAATTTTTAACATTTATTCACTATTTACTTCTCTTCGCTTTCAAGTTGCTACCTATATTTTTGCCCATTTTTATTTTGGGTTTTCTGCTTTTTTATTGGTTCAAAAGAATTCATTTTTTATATGTTTATATAAGATTTTAAATTTTATATCTATCTGTCTATCTATCTTAGTGCATTTTCACTTTCCTAATGTTGTATTTTGATGAACACAAGTATTTAATTATAATGCAATGCAATTTTTCATTATTTTTCCTTTAAATGTCAATTGACATTTGTTATCATAAATAAGATCCAAATATTATTTATGTTAACATAATGCCTTACTATTTGCAAATTTATTTATGTATACCTTCTTTCACTTAATCTTTATGCCAACTTTCCAAGGAAAGTTCTTTGACTTTCACATTATGAGAAGTTAACTATAAAATAAAATAAAATAAAATAAAATAAAATCAATTCAGTCATTTATTCTAAATTTCATCTTTGGCATTTGGTTCCATATTGCCTCAAATTTTATAACTGAGAATTTTTTTTCAGATTATCTGTCTACTCAATTCTTTTTCCATTTCACATTGCTTAAAAAATAGTGCCCATGTAATATATTATAAATACATTCATTAGAATTACATATCTAGATATATCCAAGCAGATAACCTATAACAGTTCCATAGAATTTCAATTAGCATCAATTTACATAAATTCATCGACAAAAATTTGGATCTGTCAAATATCTATGCCGAATATATAAAATAAAGGCTGTGTTTTACAGCATCCACTACTAAGCAGCTTTGAATTTACTAATCAGTTTTTCTAGATGTAAAAAAGGGTTGAAAAGTTTTAGGTTTAAAAAAATTAAAATTGTTAAAATAATATTTCCTGGAAAATTAACTATGATTCTGTACTGCAAGTTCAGAAAGATATAGCAAACACTCTCTCTAAAAATGAAAAGTATTGCTTAGAGGTATGTATATATTCTGATTATGCTAATTTGGATTATCTTCTCAAACTGTTGGTTTATATTATTATTTTCCTTTTTCCCCATTACATGGAAATAAAAAGAATAAGAATAAAGCATTTCAAGGTGACATTGTATCTTTGTCTTCATAGAAGCAGGGAGCTCCTTTTATTCTATTACTCTTAGTTATATGTAATATCTACAGCCCTCATTCCCTTGCTGTTTGGATTCTATACCAATGAGTTAGTTTAAATAAATATACTGAAAATATCTTTAATTTATCAGAATCTCTCAGCCCTAAAATGGACAGCAATAATAAAAATGCCTCGTTTATTGAGCACTTAATGTTTTACTTTCATTGATGCATATCACTGTATATATCTCTATCATCTCCATGCCAATATGCCTAATTTTCATAATACTTCTATAATCTAGTATGTCATCTAATTTATAAGGAAAAGACACTTGGAAGCCATGTTAAGTTTTCACAGACAAAAAAAAAAATGGAGAAAATGGTTTCAAACTCAGATCTGTCTGACCCCAGGTTCCATATCTCACAGGAAGATACTGAACTCTAATAATTATTTGCAACATAGGAAAGTCACAAATCAGCTGTTGCTCTACATTTTGTAAACCATTTTAAAATAATTTTTTCCATGAAGTATAAGCATATTTGATATGCAAATGCATGTTTGGAACATTATACTCTAAAATTTAGAAGGTACTTTTAAAATCTAAAACTTGAGTTTCAATTACCTGTGACAATATTTTCTAACACTAACTAAGAACACTTTGTTAAACACCTACTTTGTGGTTTTAATTTTAAAGGTTTATTCATGATTTTTTGATTGTCATACCGTTTTTCATATATCTTGCATTTGTTGAGATGATTTAAAAATAAGTATAGTTAATTCTAATTGTTCCAGCACTTTCAGGATAAATAAAACAAAATAAAAAGTCTATATTTACCATTTATTAAAGTTCTTTTTATCTCAAATACTCAAAGGGAAAGGCCACCAATGTAGAAATATAGTGAAAAGAAATCTAAATGGTGAGTGAAAGTGTAGTGTTTATCAACAAAAGAATATAGTTAAGGAAGGAAAAATTAGATTTAGGTCCTATTCTTAGTGCCACTCCCTTTCTCACCTCTTCTAGTACCTGGCTACAATGTAAAGGAATGTCTTGAAGAGGTCTGTTCTCCTTTAAGAGACCACCTTTTGACAACACATCTCTAGAATGTAGAATAGAATTGGATAAATTAATGCTGGGATGTGGAATGGTGCAGAAAAATTGGCAAGTTTAATCCAACTCAAGTTACTACCTGTAAATCTATTGTGAAATTGCTTTCTCTGTCCATTATTGGATTTGGTATTGTTCATAATATGATTGATATGCCAGATACAAGCTGAAGAAATCACTAAGAGAACAAACACTGAAGTTGAGTGAGTAGAAATTACTTAGTGTGTGTCCTTGAATATTTTTGTTATCATCTTGTCTTTTTCTATCACCTGAAAATAATGTCCCTGTAGCCTTGGGCAATTTGATGTAATTATGAATTCCAAAAATATAATTGGATCATGCTTGTAAACTGATCTGTTAATCTGGGTATTATTAAGTTATTATTAACTTATTATTATAGTTATTATTAGTTATTATTAAGTTATTATTAAGTATTATTAAGTATTATTAAGTTATTATTAAGTATTATTAAGTGATTGGGCCACGTCAGTAGGGTGCTCAGCCCCACCCCTGGTGGGCGGGGAAAGGCATCACAAAGAACAGAGTTGCAGCAGTTTTTGAGAAGCAGTTTTGATGTTAGAGTTTTGATGTTGGAAAGAAGGCCCCAGGAGAAGAGAAGTGAGCCGTTCTCCTGATAGTCTACAGCTGACCTTGTGGAGGAAACAGGAGTTAAGCCTGGAGAGAAACACAGCCCTGGGAAGAGAGGAACCCAAGAAGCCTGAACTCTGGCAAACGTCGGCAGCTGTCTTGCTCCAACACGTGGCAATGGACTTTGGTGAGAGAAGAAACTTAATGCTTTATGGCCTGGTATCTGTGGACTTCTTCCCCAAATAAATACCCTTTATAAAGACCAACCCATTTTTGGTATTTCACATTAGCACCCCTTTGGTTGACTAATACAGTCCCTGTGTTAATTTTTACTTCCGTTGTTTTGTATTTGTTATTTTCTATTTTGTAAAAAGGTAGTGACAAATTCAGTATTGAATACAAAAAAAATCAAATCATGGTTCTATTCTAATTTCAAATGCAAAAATAAATACTAAGATTAATATTCTTTGTATTTCAATTTTCTACTGAACTACTCCAATAATTTTAATTTTTGGTTTCTGATTCATGGAAATGTCTATTAATAGGCTACCCGTTACTTTAGGTATTCATTTTTTAAATATTTGCAACATTAAAATAATATATGAAACAGATATATAACTTATAAATCAGAGTAATAAAGTACACACCTGTAATTCCACCATCCGACAAAATAATTATAACATTATCAGTGTTCTTGCAGCAGAGACCTCTACTCCAATTCTTGGCCCACTCACTGCCTTTCTAAAGAGATAAACCAGTACTTGTAAAATCACATCCCTTACTCATTTTTTCCAAATATATTTTCACATAACTGATATATATGAGCACTATATTATTTAGTGTTTCTTGGAAGTGAACTTTAAAAAATGGCACCATATTATCATACCATGTGTAGTGTTCTGCAATTTTTTATTTCACTCAACATTGCTTTCATAACACATGCCTATTGGACACATAGAATAATTTCTCTAAGGTATATACTTATGAGTATAATTACTGCATAAGAAATTTCTAAATGTCCATCTTTACAAGATAACTCCAGATTATTTTGCAAAAGAGTTTGCACCAATTTACACTCTCTTTTGTAATTTCTTGCCTATACTTCATATCATTAGACTTTTTAATTGTTGCTCATATGTTAAATATAAAAAGGTATCCTCTTGTACTCTTAATTTGCATTTCTTTTATTAAGGTTATGACAATTTTTCATATGCTAATTGGCTCTTGTTTCTTCTTTGAAATGCCTGTTCATGTCTTCTGCTCATTTTGTTATTGGGTTGTTTTCCCTTTTCATATAGATATGTAGGTGTTCTCTTGATATAAATCTGTTGGTTATATGTTTTGCAGATATCTTTTGTGATTTTGTGTCTCAACAATTTTAATCTTTTTAATAATTCCTACAACAGAAGCCTATTTTCAATGAGTTAATAAATGCTTTTTTGTTTCCATATCTTATTTTATTTACAATCACTTAATGTTATTAATTTTTCCTAAATTATTTAATTATTCTTTCTAAATAGCTGCAAAGACAAAAAACTCCTCTACCTTATCCCCAACTTTCCTCTCTTTGGTGTATTCAAAACTAAAATCCATCGTCTGCCTGCCCTGTTCTTCAAGTCTTCTTATGGTTAGTAAAATAAATGAATTCAGTTAGATCACAAAACTGAACAAACTACAGCTTGAAAAAAAAAATTTGCTGTCACAGAAGGTTAGAAGACTTGAAGTGTCATAGAACAAACTTGTTGAGGAGGAACCTTGCTATTGAGTCATCTTTATGTTTAAGGAAGTAACTGGCTTACTCTGCCCTTGCTCCCTGCCTTATCCATCTCACCACAACACCAATGCAAGATGAGTTGGGCTTGTGCCATCAGACAAAAATTAGCATACTTCTCTTGATTCATCTGTCACATTTTTATTCCTTTGCATGACCCTGCTCTGTTATCTGTTCGGAGATATTTTTAAGCACTCAATATTGTGAATTTCCCTGCTATTATATGTATTAGACTTCTACTGTAAATTATGTGTGTATATTTGTGTATTTATGCATGTGAGTCTATCTTTGGCAATATAGTATGCATCCTAATGTCAGGAACTCCATCAAAATAGCAATTAATTATCCATGTGCACCACAACATCTCCTTCAGTGCATGCATTTATGGAAGTAAAAGGTAGTTATCTGTATATTCACTTCCTTTATTAAAAGTCCATTTGCATAGAATTCATTCATTTAAGGAGTGGCACTCAACTACCTTATACTTCATTTGGGGTGAGGGAAGGTGAAAGAAGTTGTTTAAATAGCTAATTGTAATAGAAGTCTATGACATGTACCATGGAATTACAAGCCACAGTTTATGGTTTGCAGTGTTTTTCTATTAAGGTATAAACAATAGAAATAATAAAAATGAGTTGACCTTCTAGTTTTTCCTTAAAAAAAATGTCCATGGATTTGAAATGGGAAAATAACTAAGGTCATTCCATGTTCAAAGAATAGAGAAATAGTATGGTTTTCAGAAACCATAAATCAGTGGACCTGTACTGTAAAATGTGTGCAAGTAGTGAAGGGTCATAAGCTGGAAAATAGAGTGAACTAGCTCAAAGAATTACAACAAATTGGCATTTTATTCTGGTTTTTAATTGAATAATTTAAATGTAATTATTTAGTGGCATCTAGCATTTGGGTGAGATAATTCTAGAATGTCAAAATGAAAATAAGAAAGGAGAATGGAACTAGAAGTTTTCTCAGTTACATACATAATATCTTTGTGTTAATATTCAGTCTTTTCTCTTTAATTTTATGGGAAAATGGAGTGTCTTACTATATAAAAAATAATTGCAAAATATTCATATGTCTTCTATTCTCCAGAGTTGTTTCTCTATGCACAAGATGGATTGACAAGGAAATTATTGTGTTGTAGATAATTTCCCATTTAGTTTGATTTCCCTGGTATATTTGCTAATGCAAGAAGTAGAATCTGTTCCTGTTGAAATACTACTATCCCAGAGGAGAAAACACTTCCAAAAAATGTTATAGACTTGAAATTTGAAATGTCAAACAGAAATTATACAAATATATATATAAAATAGAACTATCTTTCTGTATGAAAGAGCCACTTAACACTAGATGGATTAAACTTTGGGTATCTCTATCCAATTATCTTTATTATGAATAAGTTACTTCCTGTTCATATTAAACATGCAATCAGGAGCTTTAGAATTAGAATGAGTGAACTAAGAAATCTTTTACCAATTAACTTGAATACAATTTTAGGCATCTTGAGTTTACAAGAAAAGGGAAATCATAGATATGTTGCTAGTAGACTGTATCAGTTGGCATGTAAGAAGAGTTCTAACTCTTCCATATAAAAAAATCCTAAGACCCCAAATAAATCCTATTTCAAGGGTTAAGTCTCCCACACTATCAAATAAGAAGTTCAAATATTTATTAAGCACCATAAGAATCAGTAGTTCCATGTTAATATTATAAAATACACCTAATTTAAACTATTTAGGAAATTGTTATTAGCAAGATAATTTTCAAAACTTTAAAATTATTTCTTGTAGGAAGTGTAGCAAATGAGAATTCAAAATAAAAACTTAATTTTCTTAATTGACTAAGCAAAAACTTTTTGAAAGCATGGGGCAAATAGCAATAATGGATTTCTGTTTCTTTCATTTTGACTCATTAGTTACCTTAATTTACATAACTTCCTGAACCAAATAATATAACTGATAACATATTTTATATTATAAACTTAAATAAACCAATAACATGACAATTTAGTAAGAAATGCTCAGAGGCTGAAAACTAAGTGGGCAAGTAGACATGAGAAACAAAAGACATAAATGGAAATAAAAAGGGGGCTTTTGCCATGAACATATTTGTCAAACATAAGTTTTGATTTATTTCCATGTTGCAAAAAATAAGAGATAAAATTACGAGTTTACCCAGCATCTGGAGTCTGAGAATGACATCCTTATATAAACCAAAATGTTTATATAATTAATGTAAATAGAAACAAACAAAGAAGACTTCAAAGAAAATTGCCCATCTCTAACAGTGGGTAAAGTAAAGGGGGAAAAATAAATTCCTTCTCTAAATCTTTGAAAAACAATAATTTAGCTCTCAAAGAGTTCTTCCTCCTAAATTCATACAACCTGGGGTGCCTATAAAACTTCAGTCCAAGAATTTATTCTGAGACAATTAAACTGAGATATTGAATCAGATAGCTAAGAGAAGAAAATCGAAAACACTGTGGAGGAATCCAATTTCAACCGAACCTCAAACCTAGCATATATTATTAAAGACATGAGCTCTTAGTAGAAAATCATACAACACTCAAAAACTTAAAAAGAGAGTGGATGAGAGCCAGAACAAAACAATTAATAAAAGAAATAGAAAAAAAAAAAAAGGAAAAAAGATATTTGAATTTTCAAAATCAGAATGCCCATTTCGTATTAAGATTGAGAGAAATGGTGGAGAAGCAAGTGGCTGGAGAAAAAGTGGCCTAAATTGCCAAAAGTGAAGAAAGATACCAAGAAAGTTAGAGGTAAGGAAACTCAGTACATGGACCATAAAAAGAAACATGTCTGAATTTGCAGAAAAAGAAAGACCAAAATGAGATTTTAAAAGCAGTCAAAAGAAATGACACAAATGGATTTATTAGAAACTGGAAGGAATATTAAGTAAAGAAAGGAAGTACATAATTTAAAACCTCTTAAAACTGAACAGAAAAATTGAAAAATTCAAAATTATAGCTGGGAATGTCAACAGTTGATCTCTTTAATGGATCAAATACAGACTGTCAAAGAAAAAACTGTACTGGACAAAGGTAAACAGGCAAGGATGACTTTTTTCATGGTTGCTATAGGATGGGAGAGAGAGTAGAGCTCAATTCCTTTGAAATAAAGGACAGCAAGCTTTTTAAAGGCTGAGGGTGGGTTGGAGAAAAAGCAATGAGATGATAATAACAGGGTTTGATCACTGGGATGGGTGTTGTTTACTGTAGTTGCCTTTAGGACCACTGAGCTTGTAAAATTTTCCTTTGCAGTAATTTGGCCACCTGGAGTGTGTACCAACCAGAGGAAGGAGGAAAATAAAGAACTATCCAGTTGGGAGCGTCTCAGGCACCTGGATAGTATAAAGGCCAGGGTAAGAGGAAAGTCAGGGTCTTGGAGTCAGGGAGAAGCCTGTTTAAACTTTAGTGAAGCAAAAGTGAAGTTAAAAGGCAGTCTTGGTCCAGACCAAATAAATA
>JAQZBX010000352.1:98828-116622 GCA_029593785.1 Cabassous unicinctus | reverse complement strand
TATCTTTTGATCTTTTATATTTGTGAGAGTTTTCAAAGTGTATTTGATTTGCTGGCTGCCCATGTTGATAAAATTAGATGAGTAATTTTCAAGTTTCTATTTTGCTTTGTGTGGGAAGGAAGGGAAATGACATAGAAAAGGTACAATGAAGGAGAAGGGAGAAAAGAAAGAAAGAGAGAGAAAAGGAGTAAGAGAGGAGAAAAGAGTGAAAATAGAAAGGAAAGGAAAAGAAAGGAAAGAAAAGAAGGAAAACAAAAAAGGCAGAAAGACAGATATAAGTAACCATGTCAAAAGGAGATAAGGAACCTGAATGAGCCATAATGTATTGTCCCACTAAGCAAACCCACAAATTACTCAACTTTTACTTTATTTTGATTGTGAAAGTCAAAGCAAATGAAGCAAATTCAGTTCTGAGTTTAGAACCACAAGGAATCATACCACCTTCGTACGGAACCAAAAATGACCTGTGGCGGAACATAGAATGATGTGGTCCATTGTTGGAAGAGTGTTGCTTGGCGACAGCAGCTCTTCACTTGGCAGTAGAAGAAGCCTAAGACTTGGCTGTTGGATAAAAGAAGATGACTGACTGTAAATCCACTGGTGGGAAAGCCCTCCACAAACAACTGGCCACTAAGGCTGCCTGGAAAAGCATCCCCTCTACCAGTGCAGTGAGGCAGCCATTGCACTTCAAGAGATTCTTCGTTACCACAAATCCACAGAGCTTCTGATCCAGAAGCTGTCTTTCCAGAGGTTGGTGAAGGATATCTCCCAGGATTTTAAAACTGACTTGGGACTTCAGAGTACAGTCATTGGTGCACTTCAGGAGGTTAGTGAAGCTTATCTGGTGGGTTCATTTGAAGATCCTAATATGTGTGCCATCCACTCTGAGAGAGTCACCACTGTGCCCAAAATATCCCATTGGCTCACCATATCCAGGGAGAGAGAGTTTCAGTAAAAGCAATTTTTATGGTGTTTTATAGTAAATTCATAAAATACTTTGGTTTAATTTTTAATTTTTTTGTAAGAATTTTTTTATAATATGTTGCATTTGTACCAAAGCCATTCCATCTTTCTTTCACTCAAGATTAATGCAGAAAGTGACTGTGAAGGTTGTTGCTAAGGAGTGTCAAGCTGTTAATATTCAGAAATGATTGGTGATATTTCTTGCTTCTCATGATGTATGTTTCTGTATATTAAGACTTGTTGGTTAGCAATTAGGTATGAAAATTGGTAAATAAATTTTTACAGAGTCCTTTTGCAATAAAACTGGTTATGACTTGGAAAAAACATGACCTATGGCTAAGCCATGGGTTTCCAAAGTTAGCTGATAATATCAGTGGCAGGTCAAGGATACTGACCAAGACACAGGTCATCCCATGGGTTGCATTGCTGTACTTGAAGAGGCCCTGAAATGAAAGCAAGGTTGTTAAAACTTATGAATTATTATGAAAGCTTTGCATTTGGCAGTGTATTTAGTTTTTCATTCAGTTTTTCTGCAACCTTTCCATTTTTATTTGGTCTTGGTTGTTCGACTCTGATAAGTCTGTGTGCTCTCAGATTCTTTGGCTGTTTAAGGAGGCAATTGCTCTTGCCTCTTCTAAGTTGTATGACTGTGTCTCAGTTCTTGACTTCTTTTTCTTAAGTAAATAAAATAGAATTCAATGGAATGAAATGACATAAAATAAAATGAAACAAAACAAATGAAATAATGAAATAAAGTATAGAGGAGACAGTATCATTAAAAATTGAGATGAAATGGAAAGCAACAAAGCTTGAAAGATAGCCAGATTGGAAACTGAATTGTACTTTGCAATGCCTTCACAAACATCACTTCACTTAATCCTCATGAGTACACCAGTCCTGGGGACTCCAAGAGGCTGACTGCCAGTGGGCCCTACTTTGGAGTTTGTGCTCCTGAGAGTGACAGAGATGGACCCGCTTATGTCTTCCCCACACATGGCTCATCTGTCCCTCCTATTTAAACCTATACTTTGTGCTGGAGTTTGTAGGTGTGCATCCAAGAGACTTGAGTCTTTGGGCTGTTCATGTGCCAACTGGGTCCAGAACCTCAGCGGAGTTGCAACACCTAATCTGCAGCTCATTGGACTCACTCAGGGCAACTAACAAGGAGATGATGATGGACAACGACCATCCCAAGGAACAGAGAGAGTCTGTAACTGCAAGAAAGATAGTCCCATCCATCTTCCCCATGGGATATAAGCCCCCTCTCAATTAGAGGTAGAGTGGACATCACCATCCCAGAATCCTCAGGATTGGGAAAAGAACTATGGACTAGAGTGGACTTACTTGTATTCTACTAGAGATATATTGTGATTCTAGCAATGGAAGAAAGTACAGCATGGATGTGGAGCCAGTGACCACTGGAGGCTCTGGGGGCAGGGAGAGGGAAAAACAGTTGCAATAGGGGGGCTTTTTCAGGACTTGGGAATCATCCTGAATGACATTGCAATGACAGATATAGGCCATTTTATAACAGCACAAAACATGCAGAACTGTGTGGGAGAGCGTGTAGACTACAATGTGAACTGTGGTCCATGCTCAATGGCAAAGCCCCAGGATGCATTTATCAATTGCAATGAATGTGCCACACTAATGAAGTATGTTTATGTGGGATGGTGTGGGAGGTGTAGGAAGTGGGGCATATGGGAATCCCTATATTTTTCTTGTAACATTTATGTAATCTAAGTATCTTTTTAAAAGTAAAAAATATATATTATTTTTAAAAAAACCTGGAAAAGAATACTTAAAACAACTTTGAAAACAAAGAAAATAAGGGAAAGGGATTTTTTTCTACCAGATAACATACTCAATTGTGGGGGAAAAAAAAAAAAAAAAAGGCTAACAAACGTCTCCATGACAGCATTGCTGACAAGTGATAGGACCAAGACTTGAACCTAGGCTTTTTGACTGCAAATTTCGTCCATCTTCTATGAATACAATTAAAAGAGGAGACCTAGTCATTTATGAAGCCTTGATTAAAAGATGCGAAATGAAGAGATTTCTTGTACTTATTTTCAAATGTCAAAGATACACTAGCTGTTTACTGCTATCTTTGAGTGGCAACATAATAGCCCCACAGCGAGATGTTAAGGTCATTCTCACAAGGCAAAGTGAAGGGAAGACTAGAGACTCACCAAGGAAAATAGAAGTCAGTGCATTTAGGGAGAAATTATTCTACCTTCAGTTACAAGACAGGTGGCCCAGGCTCATCAGGAAGAATTTAGGCAAAGACTCCTGAAATCATTGCAAACTATATTCTGAAGCTATCAAGCACAAAGAGCCTGGGAAGTTCCGTGGTGACTAAGGCACCATTTTTTCTGGCTAAAGGGGGCAGCTGAGAAGCTCCAGTGGATTATTGTCCTGCAGAAAGTTTGGCTGAATTTGCCACATCTAATTTTCCAAAAAAAGCTGGAAATTCTTATTTTTATGTGAAATCTCCATGAAAGAGACAATTAGTGCTCATCCCCAATCTATAAGCTCCCTTCTTCCCAGTCCCCCTTGCAGGCAGATTGGGGTCATGTGGCCAGTTCTGGCTACTAATGGTCTGTGAGCAAAAGTGAGTGAGTTATAAATGTAAATCAGCAGGCAGAGTTTCCTTTTATAAAATACCCTCTCTCTCTCTCTCTCTCTCTCTCTCTCTCTCTCTGTCTCTCTCTCTCTCTCTCCTGGAGTATGAGTTCATTGTAGCTCAGACTCCTATTATCCTTGGTCGTTTCTCTCCAGGATGTCCCAGCTGCTTTTCTCTTGGAGGTCTAAAAATTTTATTCTTCTGAAATTCAGATGGGCCATTAGGACATCCAACAAAGACTGAGAGTTGTGCATCAATATTCTTTCTTTCCTTCTATGTGTCTATGGTACTAGAATTCAGGCAGCCACACAAATGTTCAGAATAAAGACTAATTTTCAAGCTTTCCTTACTGCTATGTGTGGCCATGTGACCAAGTTTTGGTCTGTTGGATGTAAATGGCAGTAGCATGTGCTATATTGGAGACATGCCCTGACTTGCCCTGTTTTTCTTCTCCCTGCCAGTTGGAGGCAGATGAAGAACCACATTGGAACACATGGGTGAGAAGAGGTTTGTAGTACCTTCTAATCCTGTGGAACTACCATGTCATTCTTGGATTGCTTTTGCTTAGACTAAGGAATTATAAATATCTGATTTGTATGAGCTGCTCTTATCCTGTTATACCAGTCACACTTGTATCCTAGATCATTCCACGCATTTAGCTGTAACTCCTGTCAAAATTCTTGGGGAGTGAGGCTAAAAGGGTTCAGGAAGTAATATGACGTAACCATGAAGTGTATGGAGTTTGAAGTCAGACAGAATGGACACTGAATCTCGCTTGGCCATGGCCAACATAATTGACATAATTAACAGCTTAGTTTCCTTTGGTTCAAAATTGAGTAACAATAATCAAGGGGTTTCATCATTCAGGGGTTGTTATAAGGGTTAAATGAACCAATATATATGAAGTTCCTGGCACATAATAAACATTCAACAAATGGTGGTTGTTGCTATTGTTTAAGACTCTGGCACACGAAGGCAGTAGGAAGAGAGGGTGGGAATGGCATCAACTGCCTGCTTTACTTTTGCAATCCTGGTGACTTGTGAACACTGTGAGAAAGCCACGGGATGCTGGGGAGACAGGAAGCAGCCACTCTGTCTTGTGAGTCCCCACTCACATTCAGTTGTTCACTGCCCTGCCTTTCTGTGGACAGAAAACATCACCCCATGATTGACAGGCACCTGAATTTGCCTATGCGGGGCTCCTTCAATGAACTTAATCACAGCTTCATTCCCTTCGAATGTCATAGGGACTCCTTTTCCTGCCTTGGGCTGGAGATGTTGATCAAGCAAGATGGGCTATAACTTCCTCAAGCTGGAGTCAATGCTAATAGGCCTACGAGTTCACCCCCAGTGCCAGAGTCCACTGGAAATTTCCAAATCCATCTGCACATCCCAGATGTGCACATTGATGGGATGCCAAGCCATTCCAAAGGCATGAGCAATGTGCAGCTCCAGGGCCTGGTGGGTTTATGCCAAGACTTAGGTTACCATTCCAAGGAGCAAGCAGCTAGGGAAGAGGGGCATGAATGCTCATTGTGAAAAGATACCCTTCTCTTCATAGTTTCACTCTTAACCAGTGAAATCTCTACCTGGCTGGTATACCATTTGTCCTCCAGGGTGGCTGACCCAGCTCGGGGTTGGTGCAAGCTGGCTGAGGTCCTCTTCACATGGACAGTCAGAAGCCACCCTGACAATGTGAACTGACATGATCTGGAAGGAGCTCTCATTTCATAATCTTTCCCTTGATGGTGACTCTGCCGAACACTGACTAGCAGAGATTTACACTTTCTGTTTGAGATATTGGCTTATAAAAGTGTTAGAGAACATTAGAGAGAAAAAAATGGTAGAGGGAAAAGTCACTTGAACAGATTTCTGTAAACAATAGCATAGGTGAATCAATTCAGGTCATGTCCACTTCTCCTCTTTAGCAGTCAGTTAAGATAAAGGAACAAAATGGGGAAATAACTTGGGGGGGGGGTGCATCAAATGTCCATCAGACCCATCTCAACTACTCAGTCCAGACCTCTATACCTCCATCCCCACCCTAACCCCAAACACACACCTTTCCCTCATCTCTCAGGGCAGGGATATTCCCAATCTCTCTGCAAAACCTCAGACACATTTCTGCCTTAGCACGTTGAAACTCAGAATATTGATTCACATGTAAACACTTCAGCCACGGTGGAAAGATTCTGTTAGGTTAAAAGTGAACATCAGGAACATTTGGGGCTAAGTAGGCTCTGGTAAGCTGGTCTTGAGAACCAACTTCCAAACACAATATTGTTTCATGGGAGAGGGAAATTCATTCTGGGTTCTAACACAAACTGGTAAGCCACTGATGTTTTTGAGGCTGTCTGCACATAAAAGGAGGCAACCATGTAAGATAGCATAGGAAAAGACAAACTATGGTATGTCTGGAAACCTCAAATGGGAAAGAGGTTACAAATACAAGTGACAGTCAAAAGTTTCCTGTTAAGCTTATTTCCACCCCCAAACCAGTTCTTCCTCTAATTTGTAATTGAAGAACTCAGCAGAGGGAGGGAAGAAACTAGAAGCGGCACAGAGTGGAGGAATTTCACCAGCCTATTCCTTCAGGAGTGAAGCTGGTGTATGCCATTCCCTGACTCAGCCATGCCCCATAAAACCAGAGGCAAGACAGCTTTCATTAGGAAAAAGAAAAGCAAGCGGTCTGGCTCACACGGCCACCTGGCACCCCGTCTGCACAAGGGCATTTCGTTTCATGTGGCTGCCCAGTGTTCAAGGGATGAAAGTCAAGATTTAAGTAAATAGTGACATTTATTGTGTTTTCCATTAACAACCAACCATGTCTCAAGTCCAGCTCTCTCCAAAGAAAAGCACAAGGAAAATAAAATCTTCAGAAGAAAGAACTTGACAGAAACCATGGACACGGAGTTCCAGGGTCAGTTTCTGTTTTGGAAAAGCGCAGAGCACATTTGGGCTGTCTATTAGTTCACTGAATTTGGCTGTCAGTGTGATTTCCCAAGCGGTTTTTGTTGTGTGTGTGTGTGTTTCTGACATCTCTGTGGCACATAGGTTGCCACTCCCATACTTGCTTTGTTTCCATTGGTCTCCTGGGTAATAGCGAGGGCTACGTGAAATTTCAGGATGAGTTCTGTGTGCACAGCTTTGTTATACAGTAAGGTTGGGATCTGCTAAGGCTGCTCTTACAAGCTCTCAGCTAGAACAAGGCAGCTTGCCCTGGGGTAAGCTGAAGGTGTGAGAAAAGGTTTGCTGTGAGTCCACCTCGCCTCAGAAGAGGCACGAGGTGGTTTCTGCTAAGGCAGGCCCATCTTCCTTTTCCTGTGCCCTCTCCTCTAACTTTCCAGCCTCACCATCACCTACAGGAGCCGTGCTTTGACTGCATGGAGCATTGAGTGCCTCATCTCTATCAGTTCTAGTGGCCCCTCCCAGTCTTCTATTTTCTCTGTGTAAGATGTGTCCTTGAGATCACCTGTTGCCTATAGAGTTATGAGCAGGAGGGAGACAGCTTGGCTCACCAGATTGAACGATAAAGCTCAGGAAAACCTTCCATTTATATTCCTCTAGAATGTTTCTTTTCTGGAGAAAGTGAAAGAGTTGGACTGAATGCTTGTGCTTTGTCTACAGGGTTCATGTGCACCAGCCTATACATTCAGGGTGTACTCTCAATGTGTCCTTTTGAAAATTGTACAAGGCAGGGTTCTGTAGGGAAACAGAAGGAGCAGGAGCTACATATAAAATGTAAATGTGATATTTTTTATAAAAATTGCCTCGTGCAACTGTGGGTTTGGGCAATTCCAAGTTCCATAAGGCAGGTTGCAAGCTGGAAATTCCAATGAAGGATTCTAATGTCTACTTTCCTCAAATAAGTTTCTGATCCTGTAGCTTATATCCCCAAAAGGACAGCTTGGGATTGCTAAAGTGCTAAATGAAACACAAGTAAAGGAAATGCAAACTTTAACATTTTGTTTTAGGCTATGTTCAGGATCACAAAATATTATCTTGGAAAATAAAACTAGCTATTCTATGTTTTTTGTGTGTTTTGTTCTTTCTACTTCTTTGGGTTTGTCGTAAAACTTTTGGTTAAGGAGATTTTGTTAGCTAGCAATATATATTTATTTTAGACTACTTGAAAAATGCAGAAATAAACAAATAGCTACATGGAAAAAAATATACATTAACCATGCAAAGGAATCCACAATTAACATTTTGCATATTTCCTTCCAGTCTTTTCGCTACATGTATTTATGTAATTCGGACCAAACCTTAGATTTATTTTTTAGACACTGCTTTTTTATACTTAATAATATAGCATAAGCATTTATTCAGGATATTAAAACATTATTACACATTAGAGAGTCAGAATAAAGGGGTGGACTTAGAAGAGGCTTAATGACTTTTCATAGTTGGACTAGCAGGGGGTTGCCATAGAAAGCTTAAGATAAACCTGTGGGCAGGTCTAGAGTCCCAGTTACAACCATAGGAGCTGAAGAAAGAAGGCAGTTTGGTCCCTCCGGCTGAGTAGAGAATAGACTCAAAGAGAGTGAAGGTATAGGCAATAAAGTGTTAACCCAGCAGGCTTGGTATGCTTACATCCTTCATACAGGGTCTAGGCTTCAGGACTTGCCCTTGGCTGGCAGCTAGGAGATAATCTGTGTGCCTTTGGAATATTTTGCTTGATAAGAGTGTTTTTGAATGACTGAGGTCTTGAGCCATGCTGTACCAATTGACCTGATAAGCTTACCTAGCAATGTGATTTACAGTGAATGCCTATTTCTGCTCTGGTTGCAGAGGAGAGGGGTGAGAGTAACTGAGGTCAGCCATGCAGGAGCTACATGCTCATGTGACTACCCCTAATAAAATCCTTTGGCACGAAGGCTCTGGTGAGCTTCCCTGGTTGGCAACAGTTTGCACGTATTGTCATATGTTATTGCTGGAAGAACTTAGCATGGCCCTGTATGACCCTACTAGGAGGAGACACCTGGAAACTTGCACCTGTCTTCTTCTGGATTTCACCCCAGGCACCTTTTTCCTTTGATGATTTTTGACCTATATGCCTTTATTGTAATAAACTATAAACATGAGTATAATCATCAAGCTTGAAGGCGGTCTTGGGGACCTCCTGACACCTGCTTATTTATGAGTAGCTAGATGAAACACAGGGTAGAAGCTAGGACACCAATATCTGTCAGAGAATCCTTTCTGCCTTTCCTCCTGGGGAAGAAGTTCTTGAGAAGGTTGGTAACTCTAAGATGCCAAGCAAAAGTACCAAGGTTTCTTGTTTCTCTGTTGGTGTGAACCAGAAGGTCTTCATCAGTCTATGGATGCAGTTGTAATCAATAAGAGCTCAGGAACAAAGAGAAGCTTCTGCCACTCAGCACCATCTCTGATCTCTGTCTCCCCAACATCACCATTATTCACCTCATGGTTATCCCAACTTGGTGGACATAGGCACTGGCTTTGGGTCAGTCAGTGTAGGGCACTTGGGAGAACATGAGAAAAGAGACTCTTAACCTTCTACTTGAGTTGGGAAATGAGAACATTTGTGCATCCTAGGCCATTTTATTGATTACACTTTCTGGCCCAGAATATCAACATCAACAATAGGGATATATCAATGGATTGTGCCAACAGATGTTTGGGATTAAAGTACAATGGGTATTTGTGGATCAAGTATAAGACTTTCTGCAAAGTGAATGTTTTATGGCAAGGTTTGGGGAGGAGGGCATGATGCACTCCACACAATTGGGAAGTTTTGGAAACCTTAAGGGCTTTCATAAATTGGAGAGTGAAATTTTCTCTAAGGAGTTGATGATTGTTTAGGAGACAGAAGACAGAAGTTAAAGCAATTTGGAAACATCTGTTTCCCAGGGTCTCTGACCCTTGGATTATGATCTTTGCCAACCCAAAAGGCAGGGGAGTAGGATGAGAAAAAAATCCTCCAGGTACTCACTCTTTAGCATGCACTAAGAAAGCAGTTAGACCTTGGATCAAATCCCAGATCCTCTACTTACCAAGAGTGGCCTTGGCCAAATTACTCAAATTATTTTGAGCCTCTTATTCTTCACTTATTAAATGTGGATTATATTACTTGGCCAATGAGGAATTGCCTGTGGTGGGGAAAGGCTGATAGAATCTTTGGAGACAATATCCAAGATTAAGTCTCCAGCTATGCAGTAATCTCCTTATGTTATTTCAAACTTCCCATAAATTTCACTACACACAAAAGCCTTAGTAACAGGCTGAGGGTAAGGAGGATTTGAGGTGGTTTCCTAAGTGGGGTGAAGGAAGCCAACAAGAGAAAAGCTAATGCCATGTTTCAGAGCTGGATGCTTTGTGGACTTACCAGGAAACCAAGAGTTCCCACGAAATCTCCTGGGATATTGGAAAGAGTACCCCATGGATATTTGGATGGTGGTTGGAGCCATCTTATCTGAGTACTAAGATAAAGAGCCTCCTCAGAAATTTGAAGGGCTCAAGACATTTGGACGGAGTATTTTGGTTTCTTAAGTGCATTTGGTTAAAACAATAAAATCCTTTGCACATACTTTTTCCATCATCTGTCTGGGTAAATAAATGAGATATTCCTGCTCCCAACATGGAAGGGCACATTGTAATAACTCAGAGGCTTCAGAGGCCAGGAGGCAACTGGATCAGTGCCTTGGATGCCCCTTGGGGATTCTAAAAGCTGAAGTAAGGAAAGCATACTTTTGGTGCACATGGGGATGGGCAGGTCTTCACCTGTTTATTTATGGGTAGCTAGATGAGATGTCTTAAAAGCAGTGGCCGTTTAGTCCATTAGCACAGTCTGCAGACTCCTGAAGTACTTACAAATGCCCAAGCCACTGAATTCTACCTTCTGGATTTGCTTTCAACTCCAGTAAAAATTTTAAACCCAAGTCAGTTCATACCCTACCCCTGAGTTGCCCATGTCAGATTCCAGAAAAGTGTTTCCAATGGAAATGTCAGGGAACCAAGGGAAAGCATTCACAGGCAAAAGGTAAGGCATTATTCCAGGTTTCTAGAACAAGTGAAAGAGACATTTCAAAGAACTTCCAGAGTTGAGATAGAGGCAAAATGGTGTTTCACTAGCCCCAATTTTAGATGCTTTGTCTTGGAGAGCTTAATAAGATAGTTTACTTAAAATGCTGCTCAGATGAAGAAAACTATGCATTCATGTTAAGATAGCAAAGGACTCTTTATAAATGCTTGTCTTAAACGTCACTAGCACATATTTGAGACATAGATGTCAGGAATATTTTTAAAGTTTCTTGGACACATACTCATCACTAACATAGATTCTGTGAAGGAAGTACCATATTTCACTCCAACCCTATATTCTTCTGTTCCAGGAAAAAAATAAAAATATTTTTTAAAAAAGAATATAAACCAGGAAGCAGCTTCTATTTGGGCCTCTGGCAGGGAATAAAGGAGAAAGGAACTGAGAAATATATTCCCTTACTCAGGGTGGGGTGGAGGAAGAATTCCTTAATAAAATGTATGTACTATTAAATCCTGCCTGGAAGCAAAGAATGTTATAAACAAGCCATGGCTTAGAGTTTCAAAATTCAGTAAATTATATTTATGGTTGTACATTTGTCAAGAGAAGTCGCTAATGGTAATCCAATAAGCAGATAAGGGTAATAAAATGCACTGATGTAGGGCAGAAGCCAGAGTTAGTGATGAGGAAAACCTTTCAGTGATGCAGTCCTGGGAAAAAAACCCACACCAAATGTCTTGGGACAGGGATGATGGCCGGGGCACGGGCAGGGGCTGGGTGGAGTGTGGGGAACAAAGGTCACTTTTGTTTACAGCCCTTCAATAATAATAGAGCACTTACTATTTTCTAGCTTTCTAATCATTGGAATGACGCATTCTATGAGAAGAAATATATAGCAAAATAGAGAAGAGAAATGTTTCTGCCTGCAAGAGCTCTTAGTAAAGAAAAACTAGGGCAAGACCCAGCATTCTTTGGGGAAATACTGTACCTCGGCAGAAGAAAAAGCACTGAACACATTTTCAGACTTTAGACGAAAATAGAAGCCCTAGCAATTGTCGAGCTCCTAAATCTAACAGACTCCTTTAGATCTGCATCTGTTGTGTTGTGGCGGAATAGACGGGAATAGATACAGCTCGAAACCCTCTTTGCGAGGAGTCCTGTTCTCCAGATGGCCTACTAATCTTCCTCTGTCGGAGTTTTGTGGATACAGCTAGATGGGTGAGAAGGGCTGCTGTGAAAGCCACTCTTGATAGTCCAGTCATTTAGTCACTGGAAACATGAACAAGCAGTCTTGCTATAGGTATTGCAGAACATTCCATCATGGAAGTCTGATCTCTAAATTTATGTAGGGCTGGTGAGTCAGGAACAAATATATTCATACTGTCATATCTGGGCCTCAGCTTGAAATGTGCAATTCCATTGGGGATAGCATTACTGTTTATGCTTGTCATGAAGAAGCTGGCTTTACACCGAGGCCAAGGAGGCACTAACCCCAAGTCCCTGCACAAGTCCCTGCTGTTCATCTACACAGAGAGATTAGAACCTCCAGTCCCATTGAACACACAGCTCACATTAAAGGGAGCCCATGGTAGAGATAACTTTTACAAAGACCACCCCAAGTAACCAGTGGAATCCTCCAGTTTCTCAATTGTCTTTTGCATGGATTGAGTTCTTCTAGAAAATTCTAAAATTACATAGACTAGAGGTTTTGATGTAGGCCCCTATAGTTTAGTGTTCAGAGAAAATCCAGAGCAAATAGAAAACATTTTTGTGCTAGCTGTTGAGCTCACCTGAGTTCAAATTCTTGCTCAGTCACTTTGCTCTTACACAAGTTGCTTAAATTCTTTGAGCTTCAGATTCTTCATGTATGCAAGAGAGGAAATGATACATATAGTGTGCAGTTGTTGTAACTGTGTGAAACCATGTGTGATGAACATCTGGCATATAGCACACACTCATTTAACAGTAGCTATGATTAAGCCCTACCGTAGCCAGATTACAAATACTGACGTGAGATGACAATTACTCTAAACCTAAAACTTTTCTGAAAAGCTTAAGGCCTAATTTGCTGGACTTTATTGTAAGTAATACTTCACATCTAGTACTGTAGTTCATGCAGTGTTTTGACATTCATTATCTCCTGTAATTCTTACAACTGTCAGGAAGTTTGGCTTTATTATTAACCTCACTTTAGAGACGAGAAAACTGAGACGCGGAGAGGCTAAGTAAATCACTCGTGACCACAAAGTCAGTAAAGCGGAATCAGCAATGCCAGTTGACCGCTGCATTTGCTGGTGGAGCAGTGCTCAAGGGCATACGCACATTCATTCTTGCATTAAACAAATACTTATCGCACACCTAAAGGCCCTGAGCCAGGGCACTGAGAATACAGCAATTAGCAAAAGTTCCAGCTACAGCCTTAAAGGATTTTATTTTCCTGCGGGAAGTACAGGCATTAAATGACTCATTACATAGATTGTGGACAATGCAATGAAAGAAAGAATGCAGGACTTAGTATCTAGTAAAGCCTTGGAGAGTCATGGAAAGCAGTTCTTAGTAAGTGACCTTTGAGCTGCAATCTGACACATCTATAGTGGAAATCTGAATTATGCTAAATGCCATAACTTGACTAACTGAAGTAATCGCATGGATGACTGGTAAGGGACAACAAACAAAATCCACTTAGGACCGAAATCATACCCAGCAAATATCACTCATTGGAATGATCAGTCCACTTGTGTGAAGTGTGCCTTAGATCTGGAAAAAGAAAACAAGGGAAGGGGCCAAATATTGTCATGGTAACAAAAACCCAAAGAACCCATGCTAGAGGGTTTCCAAGGAGCAAGAACAGCCAGTATTCCATAAGTAGCCTACCATGGGAGTTGACATCTGTTGTTCATTTGTTGACTCTAGGTTTGAAGAAAAGCAGGATAATTGAAAATACTTCTATATTCTGGGAAAATATTGAGTGGAAGGGCACTTGATGCTTCTTAAATATTGGCCTATTACTTTTAACATTTAGTACAATCCTGCTCTGTCCACTTAAAGAATGCGCTTCATAGCTGGACAATATATAAATTCAATAATCTCAAAGCTATGGAAGATCAAAGACAGTGCCTTGTTTAGCAATGAGAAAGAAGTTCTCCCATGATGGAAGGGACATCTTTTGTGTGCTTGGGAAGAAATAAATGAAAAAGTATAAGAAGGAGGAGACAGAGAAGTGGAGAGTATTCATATGACTATAACCTTACCACCTATTTTAAGGAACCAAGGAGAAATTGCAAGGAAAAGAATAATAAACTCAACTATCTACACAGTACAATGGGTCAAAGCAAGGATACTGATACCTAGCAGATATGGGTTTAAGTCCTAGTTTTATCACTGATTAGCTATAAGCCTTTAGGCAAGTTTCTGCATCTCTCTACAACTCACTCTCCTCATTTGCAAAATGAAGATATTACCAGGACCTACCTCATGGATTTTTGGAAGAATTAAATAATTTAATGTGCACACAGTTATTAGCACAGTGTTGAGGAGATAAAAGCCACTCAATAAATGTTAGCTATATCATTTTTTAAGTTCAATGATTTATTTTGGCAGAAATAGACATATATAGCTGGTATGTGTACATGTCTTTGCTGCCCACAACAAGCACCACTCTCTGAGAACTTATAGACTCTTTGATCTACTAGCATAGGATATTACATATTACATTGTTTAACCAGGGACCCATTTTTACAGCAAAGGAAGTGCAGCACCGAGCATTTGATCATGAAATCCACTGTATCTATCTCATACCATACCATACCATACCATACCATACCATACCATACCATACCATACCATACCATACCATACCACCTAGAAGCTGTCAGCTTGAAAGAGTGATGGAATGGTCTACAGAATGCTACCTGAGCTGCAAATTTCGATGTCACACATTGAGAGAATGTATCCTCTGGGACACAGGAATGCTTTTTA
Organism: Cabassous unicinctus; assembly: GCA_029593785.1. Lineage (NCBI taxonomy): Eukaryota > Metazoa > Chordata > Mammalia > Cingulata > Chlamyphoridae > Cabassous > Cabassous unicinctus. The sequence continues at coordinate 102,055 of JAQZBX010000352.1, read as the reverse complement.
ATTTTTTAAAACTTTTTATTGAAGTGACACGTATGACTCAAAATTTCCCATTTTAACTAATTTCAGTAGTATTAGCTACATTCACAATATTATGCTACCATCACGGATCTCCATTAACCCCAATGCTTCATCTCTTCAAACAGAAACTGCACCCATCAAACAATAACAGTCTTCCCCCCACCCCTAGTAACCTATAATCCACTGCTGTCTTTATGAAATTTGCTTCTTCTAGGTATTCCATGTAAGCAAGATGATACAACATTTGTCTTTTTGTGCCTGGTTTGTTTCACTCAATGTGATATCTTCCATGTTGTCGCATCTATCAGAACATCGTTCCTATTTACAGCTAAATAAAATTCTATTGTGTGTATATACCACATTTTGTTCATCCACACATCTGTTGATGGACACTTGGGTTCTAAGCAGTTTCCCCAATATATGGTTTTGCTATACAGCAATCCTATTAATCTGTAATTATTGGACTACAAAAGTTTTAAGAAAATGCTAATGGATCCTTGACAAGTTGCCCAACAGTGGCAGTACAAAGGCAAATGTCAACCCAGTGCTGGTTTCTAAAGCAATAATCAGAGTTGGGGTCCCTGTCTCTGAGGAGCTCCAGTTGGCCTCGGGTGTCTAGAGGACCCTGTGATGCTAAGACATGCTGATACCTTCTCTCCCCCACTTCTTATCCTTCTGCAGGGTAGGTGAACCACACCTGGGATGCATGGAAGACCTGGCCAGCAATGCGGCCCTTCTCTCCTGGTTTCCGAAGTCTCCCAGAGATGCCATCTGGTCTCTTTTTAGAAAACTTGAGCCACATGGTGTGTATCTCAGTTACTGCAACATCTGAGGAGACTTTGCTTTGCGTTCATAAAGGATGAAACACAGTTTCACTGGTTACTTCCTGTATGGCCTCAGCCAAGGTACTTGAGCAATCTGAACTTGTAACCCCTTCTACAACCAGGACCAAGGACTGGGTCTCAGGCAGGCACAGGCAGGAATCAGGGGGCCAACTGGAGCTGGCGGATTGGGGCAATTTCAATAAAGGTTTATTGACAAGGAGTGGGCAGGGCTTGGGGAAATCGACTGGCAGTGGGCAGCCATTAGAGTCTTAGGCCTGAAGGGCTGGGGGAAGGAGACATCTATCAAAACCAGAGCAGGTACCTCTACAGAGTGGGTCATGTAACAAAAGCTGCAGCCTGTGCTTGATGGTCACTGCCAACCCTGGGCACCTCCACTGGAATGGGCCGGAAGAGTCCATGAACTGCTTCCTCCTGCTCTCTGATTTCCTATCAGCATTAAATTATTGGCCAAACCCAAGTGGAAACTCCTGGACAGGAAGCCTCTTGGTGCATTTCATACAGGTCAGCCTCCTGGGGCCAAAGAGCAAGGTGAGAGTGGGTCTGGGATAGGGAGTGGGAAAGAGTGAACAGAAGATATCAGCTCAGATACTACCCAGAAGTGTTGCTGTGAGCGTGGAATAAGACGATTTATAAAATACCCATCAGTGCCTGGCACCTGACAAGAGGGCAGTAAACATCCATGCCCTCTGACCCTGCTCCAGCAATCCCCCCCACCACCACCCCGCTCTCTTGGAGAAACCTGCAGCCCTGCATCCAAAATCCATGCTCCACACACAATAGATCTCAGCATCCACACTTACACATGCACATAACGCTCACTCTCTCGGGCAGGCTTTCTATTTTTGTGTCTTTGTTTTTTAGGATTTGGCTTAAGTGTTTATTCACGCTACATTCTTTAGTGGATTTCTTAGCAACCAAATTTCAGGCTGTCCTCCCCAAATTTCACCCAGCCCATCCGATCCATCTGCACAAAATTAGTAGTGAATTTCCAATTATTTTGTCTGCTTAGAGGGATACTTGCATCAGTGTCAAATTTTCACAATTACCGAAGGGTTAAATATCCTTATAGAAAAAGGAAGGGATGACTTGGGGTCCATAGCCACCAAAATGGTTTGAGTATTACTTATAAAACTTTCCAAATAGCTCTAAGAGCTTAATCTTTGGAGGGAGGGGCTTTTTCCTTCACAGTGTGGCATTTGTTAGCCAGGAGGGCCATAAAACCTCTCAGCTCTCCCCGTCAGCCAGTTTCATTAAATTAGTCTCAAAGACACCCAATAAAAGGTGCCACTCATCCTCCTTAACCATGTAGCTAACCACCTATTATTAACCAGAGCACTTACCTTCAACAGTAAATGGGGTCTCAAAGATCTGAGCTTGACACCCCCTACAATGTAATAACTCATGTGTCTGATCATGTGAGACACCTGATCAGAACTGCAGACAAAAGACTGAAGCCCTCTCTCTCTATGCTCTCTTGCGCTAGATTCCCCTCTTCCCTGTGTTTCAGCACTGCTAAAAATGCTAAATGGAAGTATATTTATAAGTAAGAAATAAATAGGCAAATAAGCCTTTGTTTTAAAAATGCTCGTTTCTGAGAGGTTAAATCTGGTGGCTCAAAAAAAAAAAGCTTGCTGAGCATCCCTGTTGTGTCACTTTTCAGCCACATTTTCTTTAACAGGAAGAGATTTCTGCTGGGGCTAAGTGCTGCAATTAGATTGGAAATTTAGGTCATCTCTACAATTGTGCTCGGATGTAAATGGAAAAGTGTTTTGGTCAAAAGCATATTTCAGAATGTGGGTGGGAAGGCACCATTCTGATCTCCCTTTTAGCTAAATCTCTGCACCTCACTTGATGAGACACTTTGGGAGCTAAAGGACAGCAAAATTGCTTTATCTTAAGGCACCCCAACGGGTGTGTTAACTGGTTTGTCTTTGTCCTGCTTAGTAGTAAACTCCAAACAGCAGAGCATTATTAGGATTTTCTCTCCATCATTTGGTCCAGGGACCTCAATGCACTTTACCAACATTAGCCTGTGAATTCCAGCAAGAGCCCAAGTAGATTGGCAGGCCCATCCATGCCATTTCATGTGCATTCACAGATAACTGAAAACTTAACCCTTGCTTCATAGCCAGAGAAAGCGAGTTCTGGCTCCTTTCCAAACAGTGGGTGTATTAGTCAGCCAAAGGGGTGCTAATGTGAAACACCAAAAATGGGTTGGTCTTTATAAAGGGTATTTATTTGGGGTAGAAGTCCACAGATACCAGGCCATAAAGCATTAAGTTTCTTCTCTCACCACAGTCCATTGCCACGTGTTAGAGCAAGACAGCTGCCGGCGTTTGCCAGGGTTCAGGCTTCTGGGGTTCC